>PQFF01000024.1:279425-321740 GCA_003547095.1 Diversispora epigaea | reverse complement strand
AAAAAAAAAAAAAAAATCGTTATTATCATCATCAAATAAAAAAAGAAAATGAGAATCTTCAAAAAAAGATTCTAATAAAAAAAAAATAAAAAAATAAAAAAAAATAAAAAAAAATAAAAAAAAATAATTATAATAATAATAATAATAATAATGATTATAATATTATATAATTTTTTTTTGATTTTTATTATTTTTTATATATTTTGATTATATTAATAAATAAATTTTACAATAAAATTAGTTATCAAGGTATATGATATATTAAAAAAAAAATTTGTAATATTTATGTATCATCTGGAAATTTTTTATATCAGAAGTTATTATAATAATTTTGTTTTCAAAGGTTATTGAAGGTTATCGGATCAATAACCTTCGTAAATATTACGTTTATTATGATAAAATGAAGGTTATTGAAGGTTATTAATATCAATAACCTCTGGAGTATTACGTTTTATTAATAAAAATGAAGGTTTTCGGTACCAATAATCTTTGTAAATATTATATTTATGTTGGAGGTATTCGAAGGTTATCGGAGTAAAGGACTTCAAAGGTTTACGTTTAAAAAAATTTACTGATGATAGTAATTAATAAAGTTATTAAATTTTTTATAATTTTATCTAATGAATAATTGAATTTTAATATAAAAACTATATTATCGGGCATTCGATAGGTGCAATAAAAATAATATAAATAAAATATCAAGAACCTATTAGTGACCAAAAGTTAACTGATAAATTTCCAATAGTATTTAAAAAAAATCGGGTACCTGATTAATTTTGAAAAATAGTTAAAAACTATGTAAAAAATATAACCGATAAAGTTTGCGATAAGTATACAATATTAGGCACAACTAAGGGTGGAAGATTCAATTGATATGAAGGTTGGCTCAATAATTGCGTCTTTGGCTAATTAATTTTGCGCCAGCTAAATTTTGATTAAATTCTGGCTTAAAGGCTAATTAAATTGCGTTGGCTAAATTCTGACTTAAAGGTTAATTAATTTTTTTTTTCTGGCTAAATTCAGACGCAATTTCTGATTGGCTGGTGCAATTTTAGTCACGTAACAAAAGGTTAATCAAATAAAATTATTAATTAATTTTACCGATATTAATATTTTAATATATTGTGGTATGTAAAAAACTTTCTTTCTCCGTTCGATAAATTATTTAAAAAACACACAGTAAAAAATTATTATTTTTTTCTTGGTACCTGTTAGTTGGAGGTTAAGTCCAACCAGATAAGACTAACTATGGTGGATGGTCCTAAAAAGAATATATGAAGTTTGGTCTACAGGTTTTGACTCTAGTTCTCTTGACGAAAGGTGTAAATGGCGAACTTGATGTTTTTTCTGTAAAAATAGTCTTCGTGTGGATAAGCCTGAAGACGAACTGGCGATTTGGTCTTAGTTGCCCTTTTTCGTCTTAACATTTTGACCTTGAACGAACACCAGAAACAGGAATTTCCCTGGGGCTGTTTAATTTTCGTTTGGTAGTAGGAAGGGTCTGCACCACGAATTTTCTTTTTTCATGTTTTTGGATAGTTTTGAGGAATTTTCAAATTTCGGTTTGACCCTGATTTGTCGATCTTGTCGATCGGGGTGACGCATTGATAAAAAGTGTGACACGTTCACTGGTTGGAGTTTAAGGAGAAATCGGTAGTGATGAATTAATTTTGTGGTGGTACAGTAGTACATAAGGTGTGATCAGGTGAAAAAAAAGTGTGAGATGACATTTTGGTTAGTCGAACAGGGTAATAATTGTTAATAAAGTTGAAGGGTGTAAGTATTTGGTTCTGTGGATTGTGATTATGTAGGGAGGGATGTTGTTCCCTTGGGAATATTTGTAGGAGGGGACCTTTGATTGGTACTAACATCATATTAAAGGGAAAAATTCTTTTTTTTTCGTTTTTTATTAGATAGCTTAGCCGGGTTGGTTTGGTAAGTTTCATGAAAACTAATGAGGACTTAGTTTTTATTCCGTAAGAGGTAAATACAGAAAGTTTTGAAATAATTCAAAATGGAAGGAAATCTGAAGTTTTTGTGACAGTGGTTGGTCAAACAGTGACTTTGGTCTAGTTAGTATTAATATTAATGTAGCATTAACAAGTTTAGAAAATGTACAAATGTTTTTATTTTAGCAGGAAAATTCAGAAAAATATATTAAATTAGCAAATATAATTGAAAAATTTATAAAAACTAAAAGAATCATCAATCCTCATCATCATCATCATCAAATATAATAAAAAAATTTATGTGTAACATGTCACGTTTAGTTTACTATGTATAAATTATTTACAATTGTGCAACAAGGATCTGTATAACGTGAGATTAATTTTATTGGACCAAAATTACACATGATTAAAATTAGATATATATTATTAAATCTGACGAGATCTGAACTTTTTTATTATTAAAAAAAATAACAATAGTGACAATTATCCTGTTTATTCAGAATAAACAAATAAATTTAAAACGTTAATTTCTTTTATTTTTGTATTTTATTTTATTATAATTGATATAATTGATATATATATATTAGTATATTAGTATTTAATAATTAATATCGTTATAACTTTATTAACTGAAATTTTATATATCATGAATTAAAAAATACCAAAAACAGATTAAAGATTTATATGACACCAACTGTTACATATATATAATTATATATTAATTTAAAAACTAATTATGAAAATGTTTTTATAATAATTTGTTTTTTTCTTATATTTTATATTAATTTGTTCTTTTCTTATTCATAATAATAATTTATTCTTTTTTTATGTCTCGTATGTATAATAAAACACATAAAATCGTTAATAATTTGTGCATATACAGTTTATAATTTAGTAAATAAATAGATATTTCATACCTTAGTAAACATAATCATATTATATACGTATTATATTTTTTTTATTATAATATATATATGCGTGTTAAAATTTTACATGTAGTTCGTATTATATAATGTAATTCGTGTTAAATATTTCTTGATTTACTATACTATGTAATAAAGTTGTAAATATTTACTGATCCAATTTGATGTGTCTCTTTTGCTTTGATAAATAAATATTATTAAATAAAAATAATAGAAAACTACTACACATTGTTTGCACTAATCTTATATAACATTTTTAAGCTTTAATGATACAGTTGAACCTGTATAAAAGCATACTGCATATAAGCATAACCTGCCTAAATGCATAAATTTTTGTAGCCAGAGTTAGGCCATATAGGTTATAAGCATACGTATAACGTGCATATACATAAAAATATTCTAGATTATATAAACGTATATAAGCATAATCACGTGTGTCGATAATGCAAAATTTATCATTGCCTCATTATTATCATTACCATTATTTATCGTTTATTCATCTATTTCCGTTCTTCATCACCTCGATCATTTATTTATTTTTTTATTTTTTTTTTTATTCCTTTTTATTTTTTTTTTTATTCATTCATTCATCCATTCCATTATTATTTCAATTATTTTATTTTTTTGTCTGTTTATCATCATCACATTGTCATAATTATACTTGCACGCAAAATTATTTTGGGGCCCCGAAATTACAATTTNATTCGTGTTAAATATTTCTTGATTTACTATACTATGTAATAAAGTTGTAAATATTTACTGATCCAATTTGATGTGTCTCTTTTGCTTTGATAAATAAATATTATTAAATAAAAATAATAGAAAACTACTACACATTGTTTGCACTAATCTTATATAACATTTTTAAGCTTTAATGATACAGTTGAACCTGTATAAAAGCATACTGCATATAAGCATAACCTGCCTAAATGCATAAATTTTTGTAGCCAGAGTTAGGCCATATAGGTTATAAGCATACGTATAACGTGCATATACATAAAAATATTCTAGATTATATAAACGTATATAAGCATAATCACGTGTGTCGATAATGCAAAATTTATCATTGCCTCATTATTATCATTACCATTATTTATCGTTTATTCATCTATTTCCGTTCTTCATCACCTCGATCATTTATTTATTTTTTTATTTTTTTTTTTATTCCTTTTTATTTTTTTTTTTATTCATTCATTCATCCATTCCATTATTATTTCAATTATTTTATTTTTTTGTCTGTTTATCATCATCACATTGTCATAATTATACTTGCACGCAAAATTATTTTGGGGCCCCGAAATTACAATTTCGGGGAAAAAAGTTGAAATAGTTTTTCATAGAAGACGAAATTATTTTACTTAAAACCTGAAATTTTTTGACCACCTAGATTTATTTTTTGATTGAAGATACACATAACTGGGTACTTTTTTTACTTCCATATATAAAATAGATTCTGCATAAATTTCAAAAAGTCGAAATACCTCAAAAATCCAAAATCAATTTTGGAAACATGTATAGTCATAATTATCTCAATCACTATTTTTTTTTATCCAATCACTCATTCATCCATTTTTATCTTATTTTTTTTATTCTTTTTTTTATTCTTTTTTTTTATATTTTTATTCTTTTTTTTAATTTTTTTTTATTTCCATTCCATTCATCATCATCTTATTTTTTTCGGCTATTCATTATTATTACCATATCTATACTTGCACGCAAAATTATTTTGGGGTCCCGAAATTGCAATTTTGGGGAAAAAAGTCGAAATAGTTTTTCATAGAAGATGAAATTATTTTACTTAAACCCCGAAATTTTTTGACCACCCAGATTTATTCTTTGATTGAAAATACATATAACTGGGTACTTTTTTTACTTCCATATATAGAATAGATTCTACATAAATCTCAAAAAGTCGAAATACCTCAAAAATCCAAAATCAATTTTGGGAACATGTATAATCATATCATCATCATCTCGATCACTTTATTTTTTTTTCATTCATTTCATTCATCCATTTCTATTCTTCATCATTACCTCGATCTTTTTTTTTATTCTATTCTGTTTATTATCATCATTATTTTAATCATATTATTTTTTTCGTCCATTCATAATTTTTTATGTAATTTTTTTTTGTAACATCATTAATTTACATAAGCATACCTGCCTATAAGTATGAAATTTTGCTGGCCCGACACCATGTTTATATACAGGTTCAACTGTATTTGATTACGAACCATTTGAAATATATCTTTTATAATATTTTTAAGCTTTAATGATATTTGATCATGAACCATTTGAAATAACTGAAACATCAATACAATGTAAGAAAAGACTTTCCAATGAAAAGCAAAGACGATGTAGAAAAAAAAGAAAAGCAGATACTCTCTCTCTCTAGATAATATGGAGGTATCTAATATTATTATTACTACTAATTCTCAAAGAAAAATTGTGTGATATGAACTGGGAAGAATGGATCAATTATGCATTTATTATAGTATCAAATTTTGGATAGAGAAAAAATATCATAGCAGTAACCAAAGTTTACCTACATTTGTAACTTGCTGTGCCCATGGTAAAATTCAGTTACCATGTTTGTTAGAGCCACCATCATATTTGCTACATCTATATACTTCATCTGAACCTGATGCAAAATCATTTTGTAAAAATATTAGAGGTAAGGGTGGAAGGTTCAATTGATATGAAGGCTGGCTCAATAATTGCGCCTTTGGCTAATTAATTTTGTGCCAACTAAATTTTGGTTAAATTCTGGTTCAAAGGCTAATTAAATTGCGCCGGCTAAATTCTGGCTCAAAAGCTAATTAATTTTTTTCTGGCTAAATTCAGGCGCAATTTCTAATTGGCTAGTGCAATTTTGGTTACGTGACAAAAAGTTGATCAGATAAAATTATTAATTAATTTTACCGATATTAACATTTTAATATATTGTTTTAAAATAGCTATAATTTGGTCAATTTTAATGTTACAACTTTCTCTTTTGTCACAAAAATTGGAAAAAACAAACAAAAAAATTTTAAAACGGTTCGGTGCCAGAAAAAACGTTAACGACGTCGTATAAAGAAGGCCAAGGCTTAAGTATATAATACCACTCTTTCTGAGGCAAGAGGCTCTGCCGAACGAGACTGAGTTGGGGGCCTAATATCTACTATTAAATACTTTCGCGGCGGTCTTCCTCTAAAAAGAAGTTCTTTCGTCCTGGGAGGAAACACTAACAAAGAAGACTTCGGGTAACTACCACAACACTCTGGCGCGTAGTGAGGAAGTGCGACTTTGCGAGTGGCGGAAACTTGGGACACTTTCACTTAAACGACACGGCACAAAAAATTTATAAAAAATATTTTCTTTTGTCTTTTACTTGGAGCTTTACTTTTCATTTATCTTGGGTTTTCTTTCTGTCTTGAATTTTGGGAAACTAGCAACATGGTTTACATTCCTTAAAATAACACAAAAAACACTTAAAAAATATTTCCTTTGACTTTTATGGTTTTGCAACTTTCACTTTATTTTGGTTTTTTTTTTTCGGTCTTTTTTTGGGAACTTTCGTGGGGAAATTTCAAATGTTGGTTTGCCCCCATTTTTGGTCACGTGAGGGAATTCGTTACACTTGAGATGTAAACAAACTAAAATAGATGCGACAATAAGGGGAANGTATATAATACCACTCTTTCTGAGGCAAGAGGCTCTGCCGAACGAGACTGAGTTGGGGGCCTAATATCTACTATTAAATACTTTCGCGGCGGTCTTCCTCTAAAAAGAAGTTCTTTCGTCCTGGGAGGAAACACTAACAAAGAAGACTTCGGGTAACTACCACAACACTCTGGCGCGTAGTGAGGAAGTGCGACTTTGCGAGTGGCGGAAACTTGGGACACTTTCACTTAAACGACACGGCACAAAAAATTTATAAAAAATATTTTCTTTTGTCTTTTACTTGGAGCTTTACTTTTCATTTATCTTGGGTTTTCTTTCTGTCTTGAATTTTGGGAAACTAGCAACATGGTTTACATTCCTTAAAATAACACAAAAAACACTTAAAAAATATTTCCTTTGACTTTTATGGTTTTGCAACTTTCACTTTATTTTGGTTTTTTTTTTTCGGTCTTTTTTTGGGAACTTTCGTGGGGAAATTTCAAATGTTGGTTTGCCCCCATTTTTGGTCACGTGAGGGAATTCGTTACACTTGAGATGTAAACAAACTAAAATAGATGCGACAATAAGGGGAAAAATTGGTCACATGCAGGAACATTACACAACAGACGTAAACAAACTAAAAGGGAAACAACAAGGGGTCAGTAGTCACATGACAAGAATTTCAAATAACAATCTTGGCCAGGGGAGAAATAGTCAACACGTGACGATCAGGTACTTTTTTCGCCAATGGTATCACTTAGATATGCTTGGTCACTGACTTTGATCTATAGCGTCAACGGCGGCGATAACTATATGTGAGAAGTTAAACAGCAAATATCAGAATGTTCGACTCCGGCAATATGGAACACACCTTCTCTCCTGGGGCCTAAATGACAGACAAGGGCACAAGACCAGAAGAAACGTCAACACGTAACACTGGGTAACTTTTTCGCCAAAGAAACACTTAGATATGCTTGGTCACTGACTTCGATCTATAGTGTCAACAAACGGCGGTAGCTATACGTGAGAAGTTAAACAGCAAATATCAGAACGTTCGACTTCGGCAATATGGGACACAGTTTCTTCTGGGGCTTAACTGACAAATAAAGGTTTACGGTCTCTAAAAGTGTAACAAAAAGGGGACGCGACGATAAGTTAGTGGGGACAGGGTGGGATTAAAGGGGTCGTGGTGGGTTGGAAGGTTAGGGGTTTGAAGTTGTTGGGTGGTTTGTTGGGAAATGTGTTAGATGGTGAGTTGATGTTTGGTGAGTTGTATGTTAGTTGTAATTTTATTTTAGGGGATGTAGGACGGTTAGATGATGAGTTGTTGGGGGACGGTTGGGGTTTTTATCGGGAACTTGACTAACCTTGGGCGTGCAAGGTCCTCGGCGTCCGTTTTGTGACAGCTACCCTACATGAGCGGTAGGGGAGGAGGTTAGGTACGTGAGCTGATGACCTAACTATTTCTGCCAAAGCTGGAGGATATACCTTACAAGAGCGGTAAGGGAGCAGTCTTTCGATGTGAGCTGATGCGAAAGACTTTTGCGACTTGGTATCCTCGGTTCCCTTTTTTTTACCTCGTTTTGTTGCTGGGGGCATGTCATGTGTCCCTCTTTATAATATTGGCGAATGTGGGGTTTTCCTCTTGGAGTTAACTTGTTAGCTCTTAGCATGATTGGGCGGTGGGTTGATCGTTAAAATTGTTTTTTTAATAGAATTAGCTCTAGCTTTACTTTTATTTGTAAGGTTAATTTATTCACTGAGATTCGAGCGTTATTGTAGTTTGGATGTTCATAATAAATGACTTAATAAAGGTACAATCACGTTAGCCAACCCAAAAAAAAAAAAAAAAAAAAAATTTTAATGTTACAGAAATGAAATATATATCATCTTGTAGCTAAGAACCAGATATTTCGATCTGTCATAGAAATATCATATTGGCTCAGACCGCCTAGTCGCAAACACTTTTTATATAGGGTGCCAAATTTACAAAGTTATATATAACATATAAAATCAGGTGACCAAAAGGTGCCAAATTTCAAAAAATAAGATGACATGTGACTTCAATTTATTATTTTATTTTTATTTTATAATTCATCAAAAATACTTTGAGGAATAATACGATGCCATTGTATCAAAAAGTTCCTCTTTTAAATAAAGATCAATGTACAATATATGATACTGTAATACAAGCAACTGAGATTAGAAACGAATGTTTTTTTATAGATGGACCTGGTGGTACCGGAAAAACCTTTTTGTATAACATCAAGAAATTTTTTATGTCAGAGATTATTGTAATAATTTCATTTTCAAAGGTTATTGAAGGTTATCAAACCAATAACCTTCGCAAATATTACGTTTATTATGATAAAGTGAAGATTATTGAAGGTTATCGATATCAATAACTTCTGAAATATTACGTTTTATTAATAAAAATGAAGGTTTTCGGTACCAATAACCTTTGTAAATATTACGTTTATGTTGGAGGTATTCAAAGGTTATCGGAGTGAAAGACTTCGAAGGCTTACGTTTAAAAAAATTTACTGATGAATATTTTATTAGCTTATATCAGATCACATGGTGAAATTGCTGTAGCTGTGGCATCTTCCGGAATTACTGTGCTTTTAATAAATGGTGATCATACTGCACACAGTCAATTTAAGATTCTACTTAAATTAAATGAATTTTTAACATGTAATATTTCACGTGGAAGTAAAGAAGCATATTTAATTAGTAAGGCAAAACTTTTTATATGGGATGAAAACCTAATGACCCACAAGTTTGCATTTGAAGCAGTTGACCGTACTTTTAGAGATATTGTTCAAATAGATAAACTATTTGAAGATAAAGTTTTTGTATTTGGTGGGGATTTTTGTCAGATATTACCTGTTGTACCACATAGATCTCGCACTAATATTGTTTCAGCAAGTTTATGTCAATCATCTTTATGGAGGTATATTAAAGTAATGAAATTATCAATTAATATGAGGTTTCTTCAAACAAATAATGCCAATGAAAATCAAAAGCAAAAACAATTTGCAGAATATTTGTTAAAAATTGGGAAAGGAAAATATCCAATTATTCCAAATACAGAAGACACAATAGAACTTCTCAAAAATAATGTATTATTTGAAAAAAAATTATCAGATCTTATTAATTTTATTTATCCAAATTTGATTGAAAATTTTGAAAATGTAAATTATATGGTTAATCAAGCTATTTTAACACCTAAAAATGATAGTGTTGAAATTATATCAAATATAATAATGAATCAGCTTCCTGGTGAAATTTATACATACCTTAGTGCTGATTCTGTAGATTTGTCAGAAGATAGCAATACAGAACAGCCTCAAGTATATTCACAAGAATTTTTAAGATCAATAAAGATTTCTGGACTTCCTCCTGGTGAATTAAAATTAAAAGTTGGAACACCAATTCTGCTTTTACGTAATTTAAATTCAACAGAGGGACTTTGTAATGGAACTAGATTAATTTGCCGTGGGCTTCAAAGCAAAGTTATTGATGCAGAAATAATCACAAGAACATATATTGGTAAACGTGCTTTTATATCTAGAATGACTTTAATACCTACTGATACTGGTTTGCCATTTATTTAAAAAGACATCAATTTCCAATATGTGTTGTATTTTCTATGACTATCAATAAATCACAAGGGCAAACACTAAATCATGTTGATCTTTATTTATCACAACCTGTTTTTTCACATGGTCAATTGTATGTTGCTTTATCAAGAATCACATCTTATCAATGTATTAAAACTCTTATTTCTGATAAAACAAAAGTAATACAAGACAATCAAACAAGAAACATTGTATATTATGAAATTTTTAAATATAATTCACATTAATCAAACATATTTTTAATCAAATATATATTTTGCATTATTTTATTATATTTTTTTAAACAATATGTAATTAATAATTAATATAATTAATATAATATATAAATAAAATTACTAGATACCCGTTGTTAATCAATGGGTTACACTCACTAGTAACATATGGGCGGATTTGTTTGATTTGTTTGATTTTTTATGGCTAAAAAAGGAAATTGATAGGCAGTTTACTAGTGTTCTAAGCCGGTCTAAAAAAATCGGCCCGGCTAAGTCTATATTTTACAATCGACTTAGCCGGCTTAGTTGGCTAAAGCCAAATTTCTTAATATAGAAATAAAATTTATGAGCACGTCTTGTTAAAATCATGTGAAAGTCATGTGAAAGTCATGTGTGTTCAATTAGCACATCAGCAAAGGTATCATTTTGATACACTCATTTTTAAGTAACGTGATGAACTAATATACATTGTTCACATGATTTATAGAATATACATATCACATGACCATCGAATAATTAGTTGTAAAGTATCAAAAAAATAACATATCAAAAAATGACCATTGGTATATCAAAAACGATACTTTTGCAGCACATCAATAATAAACTCGATAAAAAAAAAGAAAATATTCGATCAAAAATATTTGTATACTTCATCTTTTAAATTGTTATTTTTATTTAATTGATAAAAAATAAAAATAAAAATATCTCGCACACATCTGTTACATTTCTAGTTAATAAAAATTTCTCATGCTACTTTGTCATTTTTTTAATAAAAAAAATCGGCTAAAAAAATCAAAAAAATTACCCTATATAGTATCGGCTTAGCTGATTTTCAAAAAATCGGCCGACTAAGCCGGCTAAATCGGCTAAGTCGGCTAATGACCTTTCGGCTTCGAACACTACAGTTTACTAATAATAATTTCCTTTTTTAGATTTTTTAGATTTCGCAATCAAACAAATCCGCCCATATGATTAATAAAATAATATTTTTTATAAATGCATTTATAGATCAAAATCTATACTTCACCAATCACATTTCATTTAAAATTAATCACGTGAAATTCAAACCAAATTCTTTGTAATTTTGGTAACAATTGAACAGTAAATGCCTCCAGCGAGAAATGGACGTCCTCAACCTCAATTTAGTACTGGTAAGGCGAAACAGTCTCAAAAGTTGAAATCACAAAAGAGATTGGGAACTCCCTTTGCCAAGTAACTGTCAATAATTTAAAATTTTGTTACTTTTCAATGCCATTTTTTTTTGAAATAGCACATTTTTGTTTAAAACAGGGATCCTTATATACAACTCGAGAACGAGCTTCAAAGAGAAAGGTCATATTTACAGCTTATTTTGGAACATATAGATAATCAAAAATTAAAATTGAAAACTGAAGAAGCAGTATTACTTACAATACTTGATAATCACAATCGAAAAAAAGCTGCCAATGACATATCAACTCCTTTATCACCCAATAATTCTTATATTGATGAGGAGGTAATAATAATATTTATTTATTTGTTTTTGCATAGATAATTGAATCTGTTGTAACTGTTTTAATTTAGGGTAATCAGATCATTGACAATAATATTACACCGGAATTCACCAATTCGATAAATGCTCCATCCTTTTCGCGTCAAAGTTCACCCGAACTAAGTGACAATGCATTACCGAGTTCGTATATCAATAAAACTACTTTCCGTCCATCAAATACATATGAAGATCAAACTATAAATTCGAACAGTAAGGGATCAAGTATTTTAAACGAACGTCAAAGTAATATAATAAGTTCCAATTCAACGGATATTGAGATAGCAAATGCGTTGTCTATTTTGGAAAATATGTCGGAAGACGAGGATGAAGAAGACGACGACAACATGAAATTAGGTGAAATGTCTCCAACAGAGACAGATGGAGGTGAATACGTTAGTGATGAATGTGAAGGTAAATTTTATATGATGTAATATTTTATTAGCAGTCTTGAATTAATAATCAAAATTCTGAAATCTTTTTCTTTAGATAATGGCGACGACGACGATGATGATGATGACTTGGCTAGAGAAGCATTATCCAAAATGTTGGCCGATTATTCATAGAAATTTTATGATATGTAAAATTCGGGTGTTTTATCGAGGAATTAGGAAAGGGGGAAAGAAAAAGCATAGAAAAAATCATACGTATGTTATGAGGGATTCACACCTGTAAAAGAACTAAGAATGCAAAAAATTCATAAAATTCTTCACATAACTTTAGATTCAATTGTAAACATTGGAAAAAATTCGGTTTGTTAAATGTTTTAATATGAATACGACAAACCAAACATTATATTAATCTTATCTAAAATAATTTCAACTTATAAAAATTACATGTTTTCATTCACATTAACCAAAAGTTCAAAAATTTATCAATTTTTTATTACACAGAAAAAAGTCAATTTTTGAAAGTGTCAAAGTCCGTTTTTTTTTTTTTTTTTAAATCACCATGAATATCACAATAATTATATGATATCAGTAATTTTACTTTCTTTCAATTCTGGTTACTATTACCACCACCACTTTGTTGTATCATTGAAGTTGTTCTATTATCATCTTGTGGTTGAGATTGTATTTTAGCATCTTCTATTAAACGATTATGTATAATAGGATCATAGGGATAAATCATACCATCTCCCGGTGGATCCCCAATTGGAACTATAATAATAATAATAATAATAACAAGTCAATAACAAGTCAATGAACAAAAAGAAGGTAATATAGTATTCTCACCAAACCACAACCACCATTTCGATCCCATAATGGTTTTCCAATTTTGTTTCCAACCCAAATTCCATAAATTTTCCCCTTCTCTTGTTGTAGCTATTCCATAATTTAATGAATTCTCGGAATCAAATTGTATTCTTACATGATTAGTTCGAGAACGTGATGATATACCTTCGATGGTTGTCTTGTTTTGTAGTATGTAAATAGTGTGAACTATTGTGAAACCAGTTAACAAAAGACCAAATATGAATCCTCTATTATAATTTTTTTTTTTTTAAAAAAAAAAGAAAATAATATAAATATAAAATATAAAATATAAAATAAAGATTTGATTAAAAATGATATAACTTACAATATCAAAAGAGTTATCCACTGAACATCCAAATCTTTCTATACAATATACATATAAANTAAATCATACCATCTCCCGGTGGATCCCCAATTGGAACTATAATAATAATAATAATAATAACAAGTCAATAACAAGTCAATGAACAAAAAGAAGGTAATATAGTATTCTCACCAAACCACAACCACCATTTCGATCCCATAATGGTTTTCCAATTTTGTTTCCAACCCAAATTCCATAAATTTTCCCCTTCTCTTGTTGTAGCTATTCCATAATTTAATGAATTCTCGGAATCAAATTGTATTCTTACATGATTAGTTCGAGAACGTGATGATATACCTTCGATGGTTGTCTTGTTTTGTAGTATGTAAATAGTGTGAACTATTGTGAAACCAGTTAACAAAAGACCAAATATGAATCCTCTATTATAATTTTTTTTTTTTTAAAAAAAAAAGAAAATAATATAAATATAAAATATAAAATATAAAATAAAGATTTGATTAAAAATGATATAACTTACAATATCAAAAGAGTTATCCACTGAACATCCAAATCTTTCTATACAATATACATATAAAAATGTGCCAAAAATTCGGAACATTAATTTAAGGAATAATCATATATAAAAAATTATATATAAAAATTATATATAAGTATAAGAAACGAAATATAATCAATCAATCATACATTTAAATCTCTTAATTGATCAACAACGAAAGGTATTGTTGAGAAAAAAATGAAATCGGCATAGATAGAAGTATAAATTATGAACAAATAAAAGAATTTATAATTATAGTAACCCACACAACCATTAACCCTAAGAAAGTATAAGAAATATGAAAATAAAAATAAATTTATGATAATAAATATGCAAAAATGAAAATATAATAATTTATAATCATATTTTACCATGGACAATGACTTAAATATAATTAATATAATTTAATATAATTTAATATAATTTAGTATAGTTAGTATAATTAATATACAATAAATCATATGATGATATAATAATAACTTACTGATCCATTTTTAATACACATTTATCACATTCTGAACAATGATGACACCTGTCAGGTTTAACATAATTACATCTTTCACACCATCTTAATCTTCCATCTCTTTTACATATAAAAGTACTTGGCATGGGAATTCTTATATTTGTGGAAGTTCCATTTTGTTGCATCATTGTAGTTTCATTACTAGATGATGAAGCAATATTAATTGTAGTTGTAGTAATTGCTGTAGGTGGATTTTTTATAGAAGCAACTTCCATTGGTAACAATGCATCCAATGCTCCAACATTTGATGAATTATTTGGATTTGATATAGGATTGAAGTTATGTATAGTAAATGAAGATATTTGTTGAGTGGGGGAAACAATTGTTGATGATTTTAGAGTAGGTTTAATATTTATGTTTTCTCTATTATTATTGTTGTTATTATAGTTGTTATTATAGTTGTTATTATTGTTATTGTTATTGTTATTTTTCTGTTTTTGTTTAGGTGGCTAAATATATAAAATATAAATAATTTAAAATAGTTTCTAAATATATATATATATTATATATTATTATTAATGAAAAGAAAAAAAACTTACCTCTAAAGGAGAACCCGGACTTCTAAATAGTATTCGGAAATATGATATTATAACCATGAAAAATAAAATGTTGAAAATCACCAAATACACCACTATAATTAATAATATTTAATATAATTAATATAATATGATTAATATTAATATAATTAATATTAATATAATTAATTAATATTAATAATTAATATTAATATAAAATGTAAATTGAAATCAATAAGAGAACCAATTTACCTGCTTGGGTAATTTGATGATTTTCTCTTATTAATGGTCCAACTAGAATAAATATCATTTTTTTTTTATTTTTTAAAAAAAGATTAGATAAATTATTTAATATTTCATTAAAAAAAAAAATTTTTTTTCTTCAAATTTATTTTTTTAATCTTTTCTTTCTTATTTAATAAAGATTGAAAATATCACTAACTGAATTGTCATTTAATTATTAAATTACTTTAACGTATAACGCGAAAATAACACGAATGGATCATGAATAAAGTTTTCAAAGAAAATAATACATACTACATATTCGATAAACAAATACATAATAAGAATATCCGACTAGAGACAACACCACGATAGGCATGAACTTTCCCACAAGCAAGGTCAAAGTTGTCATTATTAACAGATATAGCCATAAAACTTATATATTCAGTAAATTATATACAACTAGAATATATTGAGTTGTAATGCAATTAAGTAAATTTTTTGAACCAAAAACGAAAGAAAGAAAAATTGGAAAAAAAATAAAAAAAATATTAAAAAAATGCAAGTTACTGTAACTTATCCTTTTACAGGCATAAATTAGAAAGAAAGAAATGGTTATTTAGTTTATCGAAATCCAAAATTATATTCTAATAAATTTTTAATGAAATTATATATATATTATTATTGTGAACGAAAAGGATATAATAATAGTAGAATGAAAAAAAATATTCCAATAATAATATAAAGTTTTTTATATATTTTGTATTTTATTTTTGGTGAATTTTTTATATATAAAATTTATAAAATATTTTCTGTTTACCAATAATTTTAATTATTTTAATTGTTTTTAATAAATAAATATCAATATTTTGATATATAAAAAACTTGTTGCATTTCTTTTATAAAGATTTTTCTCATATAAATCTTTTCCGTATTAGTATTAGTCGGATTCCAATATCTCGGATTTAATATATTGATAATAATTTTTCTAAATGCAGTAATACTAATCTTAATGCATAACATAGTTTATTTTTTACTTAATGAAATGAAATAATAATGAGTTAATGAAACCTGTTTGCATTAAATAAAATAATTTTTGCTCAACAAATTAACCAATAAAATGCATTCTATTTTATAACTCCGACAAGCAAAGCCCCAAGAAAATTCTCCGAACATTTAAAATCGTCACTTTGTTAACATTCGTAACATTTATTACCAAGTTTGTCACATCAATATGCAAGGGAGACTGCATTAAATAATATAATAATATTTTTTTCTTTACTATTAGGTTTTTTCTTTAAATCTCTTTTGACATTTGATATTGACCAATTAAATATTTTTTATTTGACATTCTAACTATATTTATTTTATTATATATATGATATTGATGATAATAAATTTAGTATAATATGAATGACCAAGGAATGTTAATTATAGTCAAGTGTATAAATATATAGTCTAACCTTCTAGTTTGTAAATTTAGAAGCTAGCCATTCTATTTATTTTTAGTTAAGCAATTCAAAAAATAGATATTTAACTTTTTTCCTGATTCGGCGAATTATGTTGGTTCATGTCATGCATATTATGTAGTGGCCTCCGAGACCGAGACAAAACAATCCTCTTTTTACCAAAAAAAAAAAAACCATCTTAAAAAGCATGAATATTTCGTACCCAAAAACAATATTTTTAAATTTTGGAAAAAAGAATTATTATCTCACATGTGATTATTCAACTGAGGCTAGACAGAATTAAAAATAACTCCATTACTAATTTTTTCAATTCCCTAAAACTGATAAATTCACATATAAACTTTCAGATGATATACTCTAGTCAGAAAATCTTATATAGGGCATGCTACAACAAAATCCACAAAGTGAACAAGAAATAAATCCAAATAATGCAGATTACATTTTTTTTTCAATTATTTAGCTTCAAGAATACAAACAAAAAATATATATATATAAATTGTAAAATAACTCTTGCTGATATATAAAACTTGAAATCAAAAACATTATATCTTTATTAATTTAAAAATAATAATTTTTTTTATAAATAAACATAACCTTTCCTTAACAAAAATGCTTACTTTCGCCGTGGCTTATTAATTGAACTTTTCCTTGACCTTTTCCCTTATTATAAAATTTCAAAAAAAAATAAAAAAAAATAATTAATAAATAGAAAAATGTAAATCAAGTAAATCAGTTGGTGAAAAGAAATTTAACAACACAAATTCACACTTAGAGACTACAATCTTTGATGGATAAGTGAAGCATATTATATTAGTGTTATATAAAATAACAAATTCTCTGTATTTAATTTGATATAATTTATTAAAACATACTTGCATAATCGAGGGTTAAAAATCAAAAAAAAAAAAATGATTATTTTTTTTTGTTTGTACATTAACTGCCAACTTTTAATTGTATAAATTCAAAAAAAATAATTTGACATTTGTGCAATTAATTCATTTACTGATTTTTCTCTTCCACACAATAATTTCCAAATTGACACTTGTAATTTATTTTGCAACAAAAAAGTTTAATTCAACTAATTCACAAATTTCAATAATTATTTTATTAGAGAAAAAATCATGATTCAATTTGATCTTTTTATTAAATAATAGCTTTAAATATTTACACATGTCATCAAAACTATTGAATTTAGTCAGACACAATTATTTGATGCAATTATTCAATTAAATTTCAGTAATTGAGTCAAAGACTTTTTACTTTTACTGACATGTATAGTTGAATTCATATAATTCATATCAAAAAGATAAGTATTTTCTTCTAATACGATTCTCCGCTCTGTTCAATATCTAAATAATTTAAATTTGTTTAAAATCAATATTATCTATTACAGCAAAAGTTTTAATAGATATTATTAATTAATGAAAAAAAAATTATACGTATAATCTAGTGTAAAATATAATAATATATATTTTCTATATGAAATTTTTGTGTAACAGATCATAAGAGGGAACTTTTATCATGCTCTGTTACACAAGTATTTTCACGAGATCATGGTTAATAAGTGAGAATTTCTATAATTTTCTCAACGGTAATAATTCAATGAACTTTTTAAAAGCGGAGATCGAGAGAAAACGAAAGGATATTGAGTCATTTCACACTGTAATACAAGAGTCTAAGAAAAAGAAATATATACAAAGGGCCGAGTTAGAAAAATTAAGAGAAAAGCAATATTTAGAAAAACAAGCTGAAACAGAAAGAAAGTGCGAGGAAAAACGCAGAGAATTAAACAAATCGGTACCTTAACTTCAGTTGTAATATGGGTTAATTTAAAGTATAATAAGTCTAACTTTATTAAAATGTAATAATAGCTTGCGTCAGTTGCTGAACAGGAAAAAGCAGAAAAATCTGCCTCGGACAATGAAACAACGAAAGAAGAGGTATACATACATACATATATATATATATATTGTTTGTTGAAACTTTCAATCAATCTAATTAATTAATTTATATTATTTATTATTTGTCCAGAAAGTAGAAAACGATTCTTCTAATCTTTCACCAGAAGAAGTTGTTCGTCGTTTAAGAGCAAAAGGACAACCAATTCGTCTTTTTGGAGAATCTGATAAAGATCGCAGAACACGTTTACGAGCTCTTGAACTTATCNCGAAAGGATATTGAGTCATTTCACACTGTAATACAAGAGTCTAAGAAAAAGAAATATATACAAAGGGCCGAGTTAGAAAAATTAAGAGAAAAGCAATATTTAGAAAAACAAGCTGAAACAGAAAGAAAGTGCGAGGAAAAACGCAGAGAATTAAACAAATCGGTACCTTAACTTCAGTTGTAATATGGGTTAATTTAAAGTATAATAAGTCTAACTTTATTAAAATGTAATAATAGCTTGCGTCAGTTGCTGAACAGGAAAAAGCAGAAAAATCTGCCTCGGACAATGAAACAACGAAAGAAGAGGTATACATACATACATATATATATATATATTGTTTGTTGAAACTTTCAATCAATCTAATTAATTAATTTATATTATTTATTATTTGTCCAGAAAGTAGAAAACGATTCTTCTAATCTTTCACCAGAAGAAGTTGTTCGTCGTTTAAGAGCAAAAGGACAACCAATTCGTCTTTTTGGAGAATCTGATAAAGATCGCAGAACACGTTTACGAGCTCTTGAACTTATCGAGGAAAGGTCAGAGGTAAACAAGAAATTTTGATTTGAACTTTAACATTATAATAATTAGAACTTCATAACAAATAAACGTTTATAATATATAATAATAATAATATATAATAATATATATATAGGGTCAACGTAATGATTTCATGAAAACTCTAGAAGAAATGGAAACTGGATTGGATTTGGAAGTTCTAAAGAAACGACCCGAAGATGAAGAAACTAATCGTCCATCTAAAAAGAAAAAAGCGACAGAGGATTTATCCTTGGTATAATAAAATCATTTGTATATAAATTTGCATATTTATTTGTATTACATATATTCTTCATCTATTTTTTTTTATATTCAGGACAATACTCCGATTAATATTGATTTAATAGAAAAAGATCCGGACAAGCTTTACGTTCTCATTTATACATTTTTCAAGGTATTTTTGTTATCTTGTTATTATTTTCTCCTTATAATTTTAGAATTACAATTTTTGACAATTTGGTTATATTTCAAAATAGCGTTTGTTGCGAGAATGGGAACAAGAAATGAATAATCGACCAGATCATATCAAAAGAAGTACACAAGGAAAACTTACTGCTGCTACTCAACGGCAAACAACTGAATATATGCAACCATTCTTTAGATCACTGAAAAAAAAAGTATATCATTTATTTCATTAATTAAAATTAAAATTAATTCGATAAATTAAAAATTAATTTGATAATATATTTAAATAGTCAATTGAACCAGACGTATTGGCCCGAGTAACTGAAATCACACATTATATGCAAATTCGTGAATACATGAATGCAAATGACGCTTATTTGCGTCTATCTATCGGAAATGCGCCTTGGCCTATTGGTATGTTTTTTTTTTTGCGTTCTGTAAAATTATCATCTTTAATGATCATCTTCTGTAATGATAATCTTAATGATAATCTTATTTAATGATAATCATTTGTAATTACCTTCTGTAATAATCTTCTGTAATTACCTTCTGTAATAATCTTCTGTAATTATCTTCTGAAGTATATTAATCGTTAATCAATTATTTTATTTTCTAACTAGGCGTCACTATGGTTGGGTAAGTTTCAATTTTTATCGAGTATTTTGTATTAATTTAAAATAACAAAAATTTAAAAAAGTTTAATATTGCTATTTTAGTATACATGAACGTTCTGCACGTGAAAAGATTTTCTCTGCCCAGGTTGCTCATGTACTTAATGATGAGACTACACGCAAATGGATTCAATCTATAAAGAGATTAATGACTTTCTGTCAGACAAAGTACCCACCAGCTGATAATTCACAATTAATGGGTTAATCTTCTTAAACTATTTAAGGGAATTATTGGATAATATTTTGTCTTTAGATAATATTTTACCTTTTGAATTCATAATATTTTCTTCTTACCGGAAACTTTGCAAAAGTTTTAAGGTAATATTTTTATTGAAAATTAATACATAAATTATTTATTTAACTAATTTATTTATTTATTTTTATTATTTATTTTTTTTATCAAAACAGATTTGTGTTGTGAATATTTTGAATACTCTTAAATGGTAAAATCTAAATTATTTACAATAAATTTGTCTTAATTTAATAAATGACTGTTAAAAGTTTATCTTGACAAAAAATATTATGGATATTGAAAAAAAAAAATAAGAATTATATATTAATTTATAAACTTATTAAAGATAACTCAATTTAATTAATGTCTATTAATTTCTTTTGGAATGAAGTTCAGAATTTATTTGTAACTTCCAAAATTTTGGATGTAGAAGCTTCTCTATTTTTGATGATCCATGGATGAATCATCACATCTTTTAAAGGTATGCGCCTTTTGGGATCACGTTGTAGCAACTTTCAATAATAATGTAATTTTAATTGAGTATTTAAATAATGGTTAGGTCATTTTATGAAAACAAAGAATTAAAATGAATCAAAAGTAAAAAAAAAAATTACCGAATTAATTAAATCTTTTGCTTCATATGATAAATGTTCTGGAAATTCGAAATTAACTTTTGCTATTTTTCGGTAAGTTTCCGTACTCCCCCCTGATGTTTGGAACGGAGGTACGCCCGTCAAAAGCTCATAACACAACACACCAAGCGTCCAAAGATCAACCTTTTCATCGTAAATTTCGTCATTCACCATTTCTGGTGCAAGATAATCCAATGTACCACANATAAATGACTGTTAAAAGTTTATCTTGACAAAAAATATTATGGATATTGAAAAAAAAAAATAAGAATTATATATTAATTTATAAACTTATTAAAGATAACTCAATTTAATTAATGTCTATTAATTTCTTTTGGAATGAAGTTCAGAATTTATTTGTAACTTCCAAAATTTTGGATGTAGAAGCTTCTCTATTTTTGATGATCCATGGATGAATCATCACATCTTTTAAAGGTATGCGCCTTTTGGGATCACGTTGTAGCAACTTTCAATAATAATGTAATTTTAATTGAGTATTTAAATAATGGTTAGGTCATTTTATGAAAACAAAGAATTAAAATGAATCAAAAGTAAAAAAAAAAATTACCGAATTAATTAAATCTTTTGCTTCATATGATAAATGTTCTGGAAATTCGAAATTAACTTTTGCTATTTTTCGGTAAGTTTCCGTACTCCCCCCTGATGTTTGGAACGGAGGTACGCCCGTCAAAAGCTCATAACACAACACACCAAGCGTCCAAAGATCAACCTTTTCATCGTAAATTTCGTCATTCACCATTTCTGGTGCAAGATAATCCAATGTACCACAAAAAGTTTTACGTCTAATATTGAAATTTTATAATTTTATATATATAACATTATTAACTTGATTAATCAGTTCTCTTGAATATCAAATAAAATCATACTTACTTGTGACTTGGTGCGTGTACTGACCATCCGAAATCTGCAATCTTAATTTCATCTTTCATTCCTAATAACAAATTTTCCGGCTTGATGTCCCGATGAATTACATTTTTCTTGTGCATATAACTTAAGGCATCGGTCACCTGACTAAAATACTATTATAACAATAAATAACAATGATAACAATGGTTTTCTCTTTTTTAAAAAAATGATTATTACCTTTGATGCTCGTCTCTCGGAAAATCTGCCGCATTTTTGTAAGTGTGTATAAAGTTCTCCCTTTTCTGCATACTCAAGGATCAGTACAACATAATTTTCATCATAAAAGTGACCTAATAGTCGTAAAATATTTGGGTGCCTTTTTTTTTTTTATGTACATTTTAAATTTTTGGTTATTCTCTATTTTCATTATTTTCTTATCTATAATTCATTTTTTACCTTAAATTAGTTTGAATCTCAACCTCTCTTCTTAATTGCGTTTGAATTTTATGTAAAGCTAACTTTTGTATGGACATAACTTTTAAAGCGACTATGTATCCGCTGATTTTTTCTCTAGCTATCCAAACACGACCAAATTGACCTGATCCGAGAGAATGTCCAATATCAAAGTTTTTTAAAGCCCATTGACGTGGTGCACTTTATATGATAATATAGTATTTAAATCTATTGTTTTTATTTATAAATAAAATAATTGAATTTTGTGTTATACATACTTGATAATCAGATCTCTTAAGTTAACTTCTTTCTTTTCGTCATTTTTTCTTTTATTTGATTCATTTGAGAAGTTTTCCTTATTCAAAATTTCGGTCGGTCTACGTTGTGAGAACGCCGAGATATTGTTTTCTTTGTTAAATAATTCTTGGCTTACTTTAAGAAAATTGTACTTCTACATGAAAATTTTTTTTTTTGAATATTTTGGCAATCTAGTCGGAATGTAAAATTAAAATTTTAAAAAATTTATACCTGCGTTACTTTATTTGAAAATGGGCAACGATATACTGGCTTTGGGTTATTCATTTTCAAATATAAATTTTAAAAAAATGTGATAAAACTTCGCTAGAAAAAAAAGAAGTTTACCTTTCGGTGATCATCATTACCCAAATATTTATAGTTTCATGGCGCGTATGATGTCATGAACTATCATGTGATACAAAGGTCTGAGTTTAATAGTTTATTGGATTTATACAAGAGGTAAAAAAATATTTCATTTAATTAAATATAATATAAAAACATTTACTAAAAAGTAAACAATTGATTTTAATTAAATCATATCAAGATGATTGCAAATCTTTATAATTCTTTATTTATATATTTCTCCATTTCCTTAACTAAAATCTCTTACTACAAATTTTTTTACTAAAATTGCTTATATAATTTCTATTATTCATAAATTCTCTATTCATAATAATATTTTCTTTAAAATTAAAATAAAATGCATAAAAAATGATACAAAAAAAAAAAACAATCAATCTTCTTTATATTAACTTCTTCATAAATAAAACTTTCTATATATTCATAATCAATTAATTATATTATTATTATTATTATTATTATTATTATTATTATTATAATATATACTCACCCTCTATACATACAAAAATATTTTGATTCAATACAGTTTCTTTTTTTTTCACCCATAATTTTAAAATCCCAATAATCGATTACCTGTACGACCATTAAGTGCAGCTGATAATGCTGCAGTAGTAAGTGCCGTAGTAGTATTTGCATTCCATCCAAGTTGCATTGATATTTGTTGGGTTAATAACTTCCAAAATTCATTTGCCAATCCACCACGAAGTATAACTACCATAACAAGATAATATATTACACCTGTTACTCTACGGGCAAGAAATCGTCGTAACATTCTTTGTGAATTATGCTTTAATTTTGTGTAAAGTCTTAATAGAACATAGACACTAGATTTACGATTTGTTAATGGGTTATTTTGATTATCCTTTGGTGAAACTGCATTGATTGGCAAGTGATTAATATGATCGAATTGTGAAATTTGTTGAAATGAATAATTATTAATTTTTGTATTTCGAATGTCTACACATTGAGTGTCGATATTTTGAGTTCCGGTATTTTGTGTGTACATATTATTTATATTATTTTGATGGATTGAATGAATGGATTTTATGGGTGAAATGAAACCATTATTATTATTTGAGTAATTTGAGTGATGATTATGCGACGTAATTGCGGATGATTCCGAATTAATCTCTGTAAATTGAAATTGTTGACGCGATCGCACAGGTTTAGGGGAAACAATATTTGGTCGACTATCATTAAAAGTACTGAAAAATGGATTAGCACGTGGTGTCATTTTTAACCAATTTGGAACAGACACGTAATCTTGCCCTGGAGATGCGGGACGGCTTGGATACGGTGTTGATGGCCGACTTGACAGGGGAGTCATATAATATGGTGTGGATGGTCTGCTGTGGTGTGGCGAAGTATGAGCAGAGAAAAAAACCTCATGTAATGAATCGAAAGATGTAACTCTGCTCAATGGTTTTGGAATTTGTAAAAGTGGTTTCGGATTTCCATAATATTGGAAAGTTTCACATATTTCCAAATTATATTCATATTTATCTGACCCACCATGTTCTATAAAAATTATAAAAGAAATAATATTTCATATGGTTGTTTCGAAAAAATATAAAGAAATATAAAGGAATATAAAGAAATTGTAAAGTATGCTGAATGACATAATTATGAAACGTACCGATCAATACGTTTTCTTCATCGAAATAGTTTAATAATTCTTTTTCAGAAGGGAAAAAAATACGATTTAAGGAATCCTCAGGAAGAATGCGTTTAAAAATTTGCCATAATCCAAAGTACATAACACCATAATTTAATACAAATACTATATTAAAAAGAAAAAAAAATTAGTCAACAAGTTAGGTGATATTTGAAAATTCAAAAAAAAAATTAATTGTATTTACTAGATCCCACGGATCCGGGAAAATGATGTCTCATAATGTCGACGGTAAAGGGTGCTAATTCGAGGTCCTAAAAATATTAAAAAATTAAAAAATTAAAAACAAAAAAAATTAAAAAAAAATTAAATTAAATTATAATTATCATTAAATTCTATTAAATTCTATTAAATTCATTATAATTCATTAAATTCTATTAAATTCTATTAAATTCATTATAATTATCATTAAATTCCATTAAATTCTATTAAATTCATAATAATTCATTATAATTCATTAATTACCAGAGTGGAAACCCCAGCTCCTTTCAAATCTAATATAATAACGTATTGCAACACAGGGCCATCCCTTGACTCTCTACTCCTGTCAAGGAGTAATCTTCTAATAACTTCGGCATTAAAAATGATGTATTTTTTTATTTCATCGATAGTAGGAGATCCATCCTCGCGTAAATATTTCCTTAAACTGAATATAGCACAGGGACGATTGAATTTATCCGTTTTATGAATAAAAAAGAGACCTTTTTCCATAAGAAGTGGATGAATATCTTGAATGGCTAATGAATCCACATTGTTGTCAATACGCCACCGAATATCAACCATGAGTTCCCTCAAAGCATTGTCGAAATCGAAGTTAGCTCGTCTGAGGAAACGAAAAAGAGTGCCTAAAACATTTATAAAACAATATAAATATAATATAAATATAAGTATAATATAATATAAATATAAGTATAATATAAAATACATTTGTGAAATATAAACATTTTAAAATAATTAATTTATTTAATCTGTTAATACTAAAATTTTACCTCTATCATCGAGATATTGTCTAATGCGTTCAACTTGAATAAAAACCAAATCTAGTTCTTCTTGAAGTTCATGCAAAAAATCCAAGAGTGCAATTCGCAAGTCATCAATTACAGAGTCATATTCCTTATATAATGCTTTGAATTGAATGATTTTTTCTCCAAGATTCATTATTTAACGTAAAAAAAAAGGAACAAATATATATTTATATACAATAATAAATAAATATATATATGTATACTTAATTAAAAAAACGCAGATAAGAGCGTAAGATTAAAAAAAAAAGGAATAGTGAAAAAAAAAAGAATAGTAAGAATAGAGAGTAGGAGAAATTTGATCGTATGGTTTAATAGAAGAAAAAAAATTTGAGGAGTGAAGTTTAGATAAAGAAAAAGAAGAAAGAATGTATAGACGAAAAAATAATTTTTTTTTTGTGTAATGAATTACAACAGATATAGAAATTAAAAAATTTGACACATGCGAAATTGAAATAAAATAAAAACTGATTAGATCATTAAATATGTAATTTGATGATTTTTATACATAAAAAGTGTGCACATGAGCAACACCACCACCGCCACTCGATAATGGTGACATAAATTAAAAATTATCTTGCAGTATTTGACAGATAAATTCTAGTGAGTATTCAAGCCATTGTGCTAAAATATAAAAACTGCCCCAATTGACTTTTCACATGAAAGATACAAACTACAACACATGATCTTTGATCCAACAATGGAATCTAATCATAGACAAAATCACCTATCAGGTGATTCAATTGTCATTTTAAAAATAATAAATAATTTCCTAATATAATATAATAATAAATATAATAATAAATAATAATAAATAATAATAAATATAATAGTAATATAATAATACATTATACTAAAAATTATATATAAATCAAAAAAAATAAAATAAAAAGATAAAAAAAATCAGTTTGTAAAAGATAAAAGATAAAAAAAATCAGTTTGTATAAGATAAAAGATAAAATAAAATCAGTAAGAAAGAACTTAACTATTTAGGAAAAATGATCAATCATATTAGCCTTATCTGTTCATTATAATTATATCTATCGGTGATGTTGTACGTGCCGATTGATGTACATGTAATGGCGTCTCGATCGTAACATCAATCGTAATGGAATTTAATTAATAACATACGTATAATGTTCGTCGAATACAAGTAAATATAGAAATAAAATCCGTTTGTCTTAACATTTCTTCTGGAATATATTTATGTATTGATTGATCTCTAATTGCTATAATAATAATAATAATAATAATAATAATATTATTATTATTATTATTATTATTATAGTTATTATTATAGTTATTATTATAGTTATTATTATAGTTATTATTATCGTATCCATTATATCGTATCCATTATTTCACTTTTGATTTTTACAATTCTCAATTCTTCATTTCAACGGGATTGTCATCCATTCATCTAATTCTTTAATTCTTTATTACGCTTTGTATCTATCTCTTCCAGCTTGATCATAATATCCAGACGTCTTTTCTCTAGATACGAAGATCTGGTCTGTTTGTATTACACTTATAAAACTTGAAGCGTGATGCATAATTTGTATAGAAACCGCATTCATGACACTTCCAACCATTGGAAACTTGTCTGATTTTCACTTTGATTTTGTGTTTCTCTGTAGATGAGAAGGTTGCATTACACCTGTACACTTCCAACCTCTCGGAACTTGCATTGTTGGATTAACACTTTTCGCCTTATTTTTCATGTATTGGAATATTATGTGGTAAAATTTATAATAAATTTCCCGCGGTGATCTTTTGAACGCATAGGTACACCAGTGTGCACAAACATTTCAATTTTTTATCGAACTTTATTATTTTTTATTTTGCTCGTCCTTGACGTATATATATATATATATATATCCTTGAAAGATATATTTATATAG
Organism: Diversispora epigaea; assembly: GCA_003547095.1. Classification (NCBI taxonomy): domain Eukaryota; kingdom Fungi; phylum Glomeromycota; class Glomeromycetes; order Diversisporales; family Diversisporaceae; genus Diversispora; species Diversispora epigaea. The sequence continues at coordinate 293,760 of PQFF01000024.1, read as the reverse complement.
ATATATATTAAATAATATATTTTATACACATTCAAATNCTTCCAGCTTGATCATAATATCCAGACGTCTTTTCTCTAGATACGAAGATCTGGTCTGTTTGTATTACACTTATAAAACTTGAAGCGTGATGCATAATTTGTATAGAAACCGCATTCATGACACTTCCAACCATTGGAAACTTGTCTGATTTTCACTTTGATTTTGTGTTTCTCTGTAGATGAGAAGGTTGCATTACACCTGTACACTTCCAACCTCTCGGAACTTGCATTGTTGGATTAACACTTTTCGCCTTATTTTTCATGTATTGGAATATTATGTGGTAAAATTTATAATAAATTTCCCGCGGTGATCTTTTGAACGCATAGGTACACCAGTGTGCACAAACATTTCAATTTTTTATCGAACTTTATTATTTTTTATTTTGCTCGTCCTTGACGTATATATATATATATATATATCCTTGAAAGATATATTTATATAGATATATATTAAATAATATATTTTATACACATTCAAATGATCCAATATTTTATTACAAAAAAATGCTATAAGTTAACTATGTTTAAAATTAAGCCTTGACAGCATATTTTCGTTGAGGGAAATGAATAGCCCTCATTCGTTCACTTTAAACAAAATATAATAGTTTTTAATAGTTTAAATTAGTTTAAATATTAATTTTAATTAGAATTTAAATGTAAGAAAATATTAAAATATTTACCGATTGGTCATCCGAGATGCCTCATACTACAAAATAATAAAATCAATAAAAAATTAAAAAAATGAATGTATTTTATGTTATATATGCGAGAATGAATGGATAAACTTACCTTTGTTAATTTACGACGAATAGCACGAGTCTTTTTGGGTCTAAGATCAAGAGGTTTGTATTTATTACCCTTGAAGAAATTGCGAAGATGATTGCGTTGAGTTTGTGATATTACAGTTTTGACTCGTGCAATTGACTTGCGGACCTCACGACTACGGAAAAAATAACGAGATAAATGAGAATTCCTTTCAAAATAATTATACAAAGAAAACAACTAAAAATATAAGATCTAACTTACAGTTTTGTTAACTTTGATGCTGCACCACCTGCAATTTTTTGAACTTTTAAGGTAGCTAAATCTTGTTTAAGTTCATCAAGTTGCTTTTCTAGCTCATTCTTATTTTTAGAGCGAATTTCGTAAGCTTTGACAGGAGGCTTTTAAACGGTTGAAAAGTGGAATTATCAAAATAGATTTAATTATTTAATTCACATTGATGTACAAGATTTGAACAAAAAATTGATGTCAAAACCAATAATATATCCAATTGCATAGATATATTAAAAAAGAATTGATGAATAGAATACATACCATGATTAAAAATATTTTTGGCTATTTCGTACTATTCTGTGCTGTGTAGAGAGAGAAGGAATAAATTTTTACGATTTTTTGAATAAATTTTTTTTATAATCACCACAAGAATTTCCGAAGTTACACGTAACTGATTAACAAAGTTACCGGGTTATGTAATATTATAACAGTGAAATAGTAAAGTTACTTTTCATCAATGTCGATGTCAAGCAATAAATCAACTTCACTTATGTGTTCTTCTTTTAATATAAAAGATACACTTGAAACTAAAAAAAAATTTGTTAATAATTGATAATTTTTAATTTTAAATGTTTAAATATAATATAAATCTTGTGAAAAATTTTTATATAATTAATTATTTGATCTTTATAAAGCAAAAATTAAAATTATCTAATTTGTTTTTGATAAATTAGTTCAAATTAAATATTACAGAAATTCTCCAACTTATTTATATACTTTAATAAAAAAAATAATTAGCTTAAACATTCTGAAACTGTTTGAACAATAGTAATATTAGCTTTTTACTTCATCCAATTAGCAACATAATAGAGTTCTGTTTTAACATATAATATATATTTCTATTATACCTATAATTTTATTTGTAATTTGATTAATAATTTAATTTTGTTTTACTTTTACAAAATAGATAAAAGGATCAAGTAATAAAACTTACTTTATTTTATATAATTTGTAATAACATTTATAATTTAAGGATTAAATTCAAAATTTTACAATAACTATAAAAATCCAAAATCTATTTTTTATATTTATTTATTAAGAATAACTAAATATTTTAATTAAAATTAAATTCAATTAACTAATTAAAAATTACTATATCAGTAAATTTTAACAAGTGTAAATTTTTGTCATATTATAGAACCTATAGAAATTTTACATTAATGTCAAAATTCTATAATATTTTTAAAATTTTCAAAATTTTTAATATAATAAATTTTTTTAATTTAAATTAAAGTTTCTAATATAACTATTTGATTCAGTTTTAATTATCACTGATCGAAAATTTATAAAACCTACACCTATTGGGTACCAATATCCGTGCCTAATATTGTACACATATCAGGTATCTGATAGGTGTGAAAAATGTTTTTTTACATATATCAGGTACCTGATAAATGTAAAAAATATTTTCTCACACCTATCGGGTATCTGATATATGTACGATATTAAGCATGGATATTACACCTATCTGGTACTCAATAGATGTAGGTTTTATAAATTTTCGACCAGCGTATACATGTTTTCAAAAATAATTTTAGATTTTTGAAGTATTTTATTTTTTTGAGATTTATGCAGAATCTTTTTTTTTTATTAAAGGTTAAACTTGTAGAAAGTTTGTGCAAATTATACTTGCATGCTAAATTATTTTGGGATCCCGAAATTGTAATTTTGGAAAAAAAGTCAAAATAGTTTTTCATAAAAGACAAAATTATTTTACTTAAAACCCAAAATTTTTTAATCACCCAGATAAATTTCTTAATTAAAGATAACTAGGTACTTTTTTTACTTTTATATATAGAATAGATTTTGTATAAATTTCAAAAAGACAAAATACCTCAAAAATTCAAAATCAATTTTGAAAACATATATAGTATAGATATGTACAGCTAATTATTCTAAGTGCTAATCCTTATAAAATTATAACAAATCATAAATTTTTATTAATTTCTTTACATTATTACAAAGGCTTATGAAGTCATTCCACTTACATAAAAATCTATTTGAGCTAAGGATGGAAGATTCAATTGATATCAAGGCTGGCTCAATAATTGCGTCTTTGGCTAATTAATTTTACGCCAGCTAAATTTTGGCTAAATTCTGGCTCAAAGGCTATCAGGAAACTTTTTGGGACATAAATTTCTGTAGGTTCCGTAAATTTCTGTAAATTTATGCCCCAAAAAGTTTCTTGATGGCTAATTAAATTGCGCTGGCTAAATTCTGGCTCAAAGACTAATTAATTTTTTTCTGGCTAAATTCAGACGCAATTTCTACATCAGTAAATTTTTTTAAACGTAAGCCTTCGAAGTCTTTCACTCTGATAACCTTCGAATACCTCCAACATAAACGTAATATTTACGAAAGTTATTGGTACCGAAAACCTTCATTTTTATTAATAAAACGTAATACTCCGGAAGTTATTGATATCGATAACCTTCAATAATCTTCACTTTATCATAATAAATGTAATATTTGCGAAAGTTATTGGTCCGATAACCTTCAATAACCTTTGAAAACGAAATTATTACAATAACTTCCGACATAAAAAATTTCCTGATGTAATTAGCTAACGCAATTTTAGTCACATGACAAAAAGTTGATCAGATAAAATTATTAATTAATTTTATGATATTAACATTTTAATATATTGTGGGGAGACAAGTAAGGGGTATCATGATATCAGATCATTTTAATTTAGTAGATATGATGAGAAGTTTAATTTATAAACACATACAAAACAAAATCAAAACAATCATAATAGCAAATACGAATGTAGCTAAAGAAATTCAAAAACAAATATTCAGATTTCTTAAAACATTAATGAAAACAAGATGAGAAGAAAGATGTGCTTTATTTCTGAAATGGGAAACTGAAAATGAAATAAGCAGGTTAGATAAATGAAAGAACAACGGGAAAAAAAAAAAGTAGTAGGATAACAAATAATTACTACAAATCCATAAAAGAAATACTAACTAAAAGGGTTAAATCTATTAAAGAGACAATTATTCATGAATCCTATAGGGTAGTAACTATACATGTTCCCAAAATTGATTTTGGATTTTTGAGGTATTTCGACTTTTTGAGATTTATGCAGAATCTATTTTATATATGGAAGTAAAAAAAGTATCCAGTTATATGTATCTTCAATCAAAGAATAAATCTGGGTGGTCAAAAAATTTCAGGTTTTAAGTAAAATAATTTCGTCTTCTATGAAAAACTATTTCGACTTTTTTCCCCAAAATACCAATTTCGGGGCCNCAAAACAAAATCAAAACAATCATAATAGCAAATACGAATGTAGCTAAAGAAATTCAAAAACAAATATTCAGATTTCTTAAAACATTAATGAAAACAAGATGAGAAGAAAGATGTGCTTTATTTCTGAAATGGGAAACTGAAAATGAAATAAGCAGGTTAGATAAATGAAAGAACAACGGGAAAAAAAAAAAGTAGTAGGATAACAAATAATTACTACAAATCCATAAAAGAAATACTAACTAAAAGGGTTAAATCTATTAAAGAGACAATTATTCATGAATCCTATAGGGTAGTAACTATACATGTTCCCAAAATTGATTTTGGATTTTTGAGGTATTTCGACTTTTTGAGATTTATGCAGAATCTATTTTATATATGGAAGTAAAAAAAGTATCCAGTTATATGTATCTTCAATCAAAGAATAAATCTGGGTGGTCAAAAAATTTCAGGTTTTAAGTAAAATAATTTCGTCTTCTATGAAAAACTATTTCGACTTTTTTCCCCAAAATACCAATTTCGGGGCCTCAAAATAATTTTGCGTGCAAGTATAGTAGTAACTAAGGATCACTGGTTAAATGAAAAAAAATAGGACAGTTTTATCATGAATAGGATTCTGATTAATGGCTAAATTTGCTAAGATTTATTAAATGTAGGCAGTCGATTTTTTCTGATTTATGAATAGGAATTTCTGATTTATGAATTTTCACAAATAGGATGTCTGATTTATGCATATTTCTGCCATCAATAGGATTCCGATTTTTGTTCATTCGACCAGTGGATGATAGGCGCAATACGAATTGAGCCAGGAATTTAGTCAGATTTAATTTAGTCAATTGAGCCCAAAATTTAGCCATGGCGCAATCAGGTACAATGGCTAAATTCTGGTGCAAAGGTTAAATAATAGTGCAATTCTGATTGGTTGGCGCAATTATAAAATTTATTAAATAATTATTTTTAAATTTTTAAAAATAATTAATTTTAACTTTAATTTCAAATCAATTTTACATAACTAAGAGTGATTTTCTACTATAATATTTCTATGACAGATCGAAAGATCTGGTTCTTAGCTACAAGATGATATATATTTCATTTCTGTAACATTAAAATTGACCAAATTATAGCTATTTTAAAACAATATATTAAAATATTTTGAATCGAAAAGTGAGATCTCATCTTTATTCATTTCAAATATCAATAAAAATAAAATTAATACATATTGAAAAATAAAAACTAACTAGGCTAAATATATTTTAACCATCACCACTAGACCAACTACTGATGTAAAAATTTCAAANTAGGATTCCGATTTTTGTTCATTCGACCAGTGGATGATAGGCGCAATACGAATTGAGCCAGGAATTTAGTCAGATTTAATTTAGTCAATTGAGCCCAAAATTTAGCCATGGCGCAATCAGGTACAATGGCTAAATTCTGGTGCAAAGGTTAAATAATAGTGCAATTCTGATTGGTTGGCGCAATTATAAAATTTATTAAATAATTATTTTTAAATTTTTAAAAATAATTAATTTTAACTTTAATTTCAAATCAATTTTACATAACTAAGAGTGATTTTCTACTATAATATTTCTATGACAGATCGAAAGATCTGGTTCTTAGCTACAAGATGATATATATTTCATTTCTGTAACATTAAAATTGACCAAATTATAGCTATTTTAAAACAATATATTAAAATATTTTGAATCGAAAAGTGAGATCTCATCTTTATTCATTTCAAATATCAATAAAAATAAAATTAATACATATTGAAAAATAAAAACTAACTAGGCTAAATATATTTTAACCATCACCACTAGACCAACTACTGATGTAAAAATTTCAAATTTCCCTCCATTTTAAATCATTTTAAAACTTTCTATAAATACTTCTTGCGGAATAAAAACTAAGTCTTCATTGATTTTACATGGCAAGCTAATCTTAACCTCACCCTCAAGACTCTGCAGTCAAACTGAATACAGGATATCTTGGGACTAATGTCTCCATTAACACAATATATTAAAATATTAATATCGGTAAAATTAATTAATAATTTTATCTGATCAACTGTTTGTTATGTGACCAAAATTGTGTCAGTCAATCAGAAATTGTGCCTGAATTTAGCCAGAAAAAAATTAATTAGCTTTTGAGCCAGAATTTAGCCAGTGCAATTTATTAGTTTTTGAGTTAGAATTTAGTCAAAATTTAACTGGTGTAAAATTAATTAGTCAAAGGCATAATTATTGAGTCAGTTTTTATATCAATTGAGCCTTCCACCTTTAATGTATACAATATTACTGTAGTAATTTATTAGTTTATTTTATATATTATTTAACTTATATTAGTTTATATTTTATAATTTATTTATTGTTGTTTATTATTTATATTAGTAATTTCTTATCTGTAATACAAATTTGAAATTGATTTACAAATGTGTAATTGTGCAATGTAACTGTACATTGTAATAGATTTATCATAGATAGTATTAAATTAATATATAGATCATATATTATAAGGACCCAAAGGACTTAAAGGATCCAAAAAACCTAAAGGGTCTAAAGGATCCAAAAATTAGTTATATAAAGGATGGATTTTTGGCCTGAAGCAAGAGCAGTTCGATTTTGTTTAGAATTAGAATTTTATTCTTTAGTTAGGAAACCTTTTGTAACCAACTAATTCATTTATAAATTAGTTTCTTTTGTATTGATAATTACCATTAATAAAGGTTATTATTACTTCGAAATTATCAGTATTATTATATTATTAATAACAACCAAACCCTTTGTATTAAATCATCTACTATATTATTTGGAGCACTGTCTCATGATATTTAGTAGTTAACACTAATTAATACACTTATTAACAGTAGGTTTAATTTCTAGAACTTACCTATTAGTAATAGTTGTGACTATTTTGACTAATAGTTTCCTTGAATAATATTTCTAATATTATTTCAAGAGTTTCTGTTCATCCCACGTGTTTATTTTTATAAATAGAAATTTCTGTTTTATGAATTTCTTAAATAGGATATTCAATTTATATATATTTGCATCATCAATAGAATTCTGATTTTTGTTCATTTGACCAATGAAAGAAATACTGTTGAACAGTATTTAAACAAAAATTACTTATTTTAAATGTAAATAATACAAAGTATTATTATAAAAACCTATTTTTGAATCATTAATTAAAATTGTTTAAAATTTATTTATACATGTATTTGTAAAATTTTACATAAATACTAATCTATCTACTACCAGCTAATAGATAAAATTTGAAAAATAATTTTTCAATAGTATATTAATTTCAAACACAATATATCCAATTACTATAATCAATAATAAATAAATTTTTATTTCTTGTATTTTTTTTATATAAATTTTGAATTACATTATTATTTGATATGGAGTTATAATGAAATCTAATTTTTGATCATAAATGCAAGTTGGCAATAATTTGTCTTTACATAATTGAGATTCTAATGATAATGCCACTATTTAAATATGTATATTTTTTAAACATATTTATAATAAAGAAAGAAAGAAAGAAAAGGTTAATAATTAAAGAAATAAATAAAATAAAATAAAATAAAATAAATAAAACTATAAAATCAAATTACTAGTTTTTGGTAATTGTCTATTATTCTCTTTGACCCAATTTTTACATTTAGCCAAATATTTATCATAATATCTATAAATATAATTAAATATAATTAAATATAATTAAATATAATCAAGTATAATTAAATATAAAAAATATTATAAATATTACCCTTTTCCATGACCAAGCCTATTTCTTTGAAGATCAAATGCCAAACCTTAAAATAGAAATAAAATAAATAAAATAAATAAGCTGAGATGAATAAATAAAATAATCTTTAACCTGGCATTATAATCAAATCCAATTCGGTTGCTAAATAAAAATAATAAATAATAATAATTAGAATAAATAAATAATATTATTATTATAAAGAAAATAATTCTTTTACCAATTTCATAATTATAATCATGGGAAGGTTCGGGTATGTTCCAACGATTAACTGGAAGCGAAATATAATCTTGATATGATAAAAGTCTGACCATATCCATAGCATCTTCGTTCCATCGTGGTACATAGCATATTTTATCTATTTCATTATTCATATTATTAAATTGACAAGATAAAATTAGATAAAATTAATTACATTTCACATTTTTTATTTATTATTTATTATTATACCTTTTTGAAAAATATCATGAATTATGGCTTTAGTGGATATTTCAGAATTTGGCATGCTTAAGTATACACTTATTTTTTTACTATTCAAGTATTCTTTAGAAGTAAGTACTTTATCACTTACAATCGCGCCTTTTCTTAAAAAATGTATTATTAAATTAAGTTAATTGACTTTTTAAAGAAAAAAGATAAAATAAAAGTAACACTTAAAAAGAAGTCACTCACTTTCTCGTTCGATCATATTAATAGGTATTTGTTTTAATAAATTACGCATTTCTTTACGAATCGCGGATTTTTGTTTTCTAACCACATTAATAGTGTTCATTATTAATAAATGAGTAGAAGATAATCTTGCTGATCATTGATTTAAAAAAACATTGAATTTTGCATTTTTTAATTCAATAATGATTGTAACTAAAGTGACGTTTAGGAAACTAATAAAATTTAATTCAATTAATTCAATTCATTCGTTTATATCAAAAAGAACATTTACCACTACACAAGAAGTTGTTTCTTTTTATGATGATAAAGTTACTCGGGTAATATATATTTTAAATTTGATAATATTATTATTATCTATTTATTTTATTTTATTTTATTTTATTTTATTTATTTTATTTTATTTTATTTTTTTTTTATTTATTTTATTTTATTTTATTTTTTTTTTATTTATTATTTTATTTTATTTTTTTTATTTATTTTTATTATTTTATTTTATTTTATTTTTTTTTATTTATTATTTTATTTTATTTTTTTATTTATTTTTATTATTTTATTTTATTTTATTTTTTTTTATTTATTATTTTATTTTATTTTTTTATTTATTTTTATTATTTTATTTTATTTTATTTTTTTTTATTTATTATTTTATTTTATTTTTTTATTTATTTTTATTATTTTATTTTATTTTATTTTTTTTTATTTATTATTTTATTTTATTTTTTTATTTATTTTTATTATTTTATTTTATTTTATTTTTTTTTATTTATTATTTTATTTTATTTTTTTATTTATTTTTATTATTTTATTTTATTTTATTTTTTTTTATTTATTATTTTATTTTATTTTTTTTATTTATTTTTATTATTTTATTTTATTTTATTTTTTTTTTATTTTGTTATTTTATTTTATTTTATTTTATTTTATTTATTTTATTTTATTTTATTAATAGTATTCAGAACAATCAATTAAACCAGTTACGTTAAAAAAATTACTTCAATTTGGTCAACCACCGTTAAATACATCTAAACTTCTTGAATCAGCACAATATACCAAATCCGAACTTCCTGTTCGTCTTGCTCGTCGGGTTAAAGCTTTACAAAAACTTCCATTTATTGTAGGAACTAATCCTCATATTAGAAAAATTTATCAATTGTATTTTGATACATTTGAATTAATTTGTAATTTTCCAGAAATTACTAAAGAGGAAACCGACATACAATTTGCAAAAATGTTGGCAGAAATAGTAGCAGCGCATACAGATAATATTCCAGCACTAGCAAGAGGTAACTATTAATTATATATTTATTATATATTTATTATATATTTATTATATATCTTTCTTTATTATATATCTTTATTGTGTAGGATTTCAAGAGTGTAAAAAATATATGTCATTACAAGATATAACAGAATTTCTTGATGATATGATTAGAGCAAGAATTGCTATTCGATTAATTGCAGAACAACATATAGCGTTACATAATAATAAACAGGATTCCAATTATATAGGAATTATTGATATCAATACCAATCCAATTAAATTAATTAAATCATGTGCAAATTTTGTGAAAGAACTTTGTGAAATTCATTATGGGACATCACCAGATATAACAATTAATGGACAAATAGATACCACATTTACATATGTTAGTGTTCATCTTGAATATATTATTTCAGAAATACTTAAAAATTCATATAGAGCAACAGTTGAATATAGTAAAAAAATGAAAAGAAAAGAACAACCAAATGTTGAAGTAACAATATCTAGAGGAAATAATAATAATGTTGTTGGAATAAGAGTTAAAGATCAAGGAGGAGGGATATCACCTAAAGATTTACCTTCAATATTTGATTATTCTTTTACAACTGTTCCACAAGATGAAACAATTACAGATAACATTTTGGCAGGTGTTTCTAGAATTTCAATGCAAACTGGATTAGGTGGACCTATTGCAGGATTAGGTTACGGGTAAAATTTATAAATTATTATATTATCTTATAATTTATGTTATTTTCTATTCCCATTATTCATCTTCATTATTTCTTTATGATGTAGACTTCCTTTGGCTCGAATATATGCGCAATATTTTGGTGGATCCTTAAATCTTATGTCACTTTATGGTCACGGATGTGATTTATTTTTAAGACTTAATGATATTAATGAATCATTTGATAATTTACAAATTTAAATTATTTATATTTTGTATTCATATTTATTTTAAATAATAGAAAATCTATATGGTGAGTGAATCAATGTTTTAAATGATACATTTGAGATAAGAATATTTTTTATAATTGGATATATTAAATATATTAATAATTGATAATGTGTATTTTTTAATATCCTGCTGCTTTTCCAAGTTTTCTAAAGTCACTGGCAGCTGGAATATTGTAAAAAGTATTGAAAGTATTTATTGAGAAATGTTAAATTGATAGAATGAATAAAATAATAATAATAATAATCATCATCATCATAAAATATTTACCATGAATTGTATTATTTTTAAATTTCCTAACAGCTTGTACTATAGCAGAAAATCTTCTATCATGAATATTAGCCATTTGTATCTAAATTGTGTGAATATTGTGTGAATATTATGTAAATGTTATGTAAATACCAGGTGGGTATCATGTAAATATTATACGTACTACATGTCCAATTTCCAATAAATTTTCTATTAATTTAAATGAGAATCCTGACTCAAAGAATGCCTAATTTTCCAAGAAATGAATAAATTATTAAATAAATAGATAAATAAGAAAGAAAGAAAGAAGAATAAATAATAAGAATAAAGAAATAATTATCAAATTACATGTTCAGGAAATAATTGCTGATGAAGTCTAGGATTATTGACAGCTAGTAATAAATTCATATCAAAATCCAATGAATTTATTATAACCTAATATGGAACATAATTATTAATACAATTATTGATACAATTAATAATACAATCAGTAATACAATTATTAATACAATTATTAATATAATTATTAATATAATAAATATAAATACCTGTAATACAGCAGAAATAATTTTAGTTCCACCACTTCCACCAATTACTAATTCCAATTTACCATCTTTTTCTATTACTGTTGGAATTGTAGATGATAATGGTTTTTTACCTGGTTCTAAAAAATTAATAGTAATTAATAGGTAGTAATATCTTTTAATAAATAATATGTAATAATAATAATCAGATATTCAGATATTAAAAATATTTAATAATATTTACTAATAAAATTATGTGGTGAAGGGAACATTCCAAAAAAATCAGGTTCACCAGGTCTTGAGAAATCATCCATTTGATTATTAAGTATAATTCCAGTATTTGAGTCTATTACTTTAGAACCCCATATTCCATTTATCTAATAACAATAATAACAATAATGATTAATAATTAATAATAAATTAATAATTGATAATAATAATAAAACTTACAGTAGATGTAAATGACACTGCCATATCATCATTATCAATAGCAGATAAATGTGTAGTGCCATGATCATTTACTTCTGCATATAACGGATTATAATAATTTGGATTATTTGTTTTATCCTGAATTGAATAATGAATTTGAATATGAAAATGAATATGAAAATGAATTGAGTAGTGAATTGAATATATGAAAATGAATTGAATAATGAATTTGAATATGAAAATGAATATGAAAATGAATTGAATAATGAGTTAAATTGAATATGAAAATGAATTGAATAATGAATTGAATATGGATGAATTTGAGATGAGATTACTTACGTCTGTTAAATTTTTTCGTACTATATCAGCATATTCTTTGGAAATTAATTCTAATATACGTAAATTGTGTTCAGTCTTATTTTCAAACTTATAATATTATTGAATATAATATAATAATAATAATTAGAATATATAATATAATAATTAGAATATATAATATAATTAAAATGTATGCTTACAAATGCCGAATCACCTATTTCAGTACGCCGAGCGAAACCAACTAAAAAATTAAGTGAATAAATTAAATAAATCGAATATAACCATTTTATAAAATGCAATAAATGAAATCCTACATTTAAGTGCTTCTACCATTCTAAATGAATAAAAAAAATAAATAAATAACTTAGAAATGTTTCCAATAACAATATAAACAACAACAACAATGATAATAAATAAATAAATTACCTATGTAAATTAATTCCAGTAAGTCCATTCTTATGTAATTCATATTTTTCCAATAAATTTAATAAAAATATTAATACTGCCCCACTTGCAGGCTCTGGTGTTGTTATTATCTATAACATAATATACGAATAATATGCGAACAATATGTTAATAATAATAATAATAGTAATAATAATAATAATAATAATAATAATAATAATAATAATAATAATAATAATAATAATAAAAAGAAGAATAATAATAAGTGAATAATTCACCTTTCGTCCATTATAATAACCAATAATTGGTTTACGCACTACTGGATGATAATTAGCTAAATCTTCTAAAATCATTATTCCACCAGCATCTTGGATAGTTTTTATTAATGACTTTGCAATTGAGCCCTGTTAATTGTTATTTATAATTATTAATGGTTATTAATGGTTATTAATGGTTATTAATGGTTATTAATGGTTATTAATGATTACATATTATTATTTATATAATAATATAGATTACCTTATAAAACTCGGTATAATTATTAGCAATTTTTTCCAAAGTAATTGAATAATTAGTTCGATATAAAGTTTCTCCTTCTTTTAATAATTTACCATCGTTTGGTGCATATATTGATGAAAGTATTGGATTATTTAATACTCTGTTCTTATATAACTAGAATTTATTTTAAATATTAATTTTAAATAAATATTAATTAAATATATGAAAATAATTGAAATAATTGAAATATTAATTAAATAAAAATACCATTAATCGAATACTTAATTCTGTAGGTACAGGAAATCCATTACGACCCATATTTATTGATGGCATAAAAAGTCGTTTCCAAGGTAATTTTCCATATCTTTCATGAGCGAGTTTCATTCCAGCAATTTCGCCACTATATCAAAATTATTAATAATAAATAATTAATAATTAATATTAATAATTAATATTGATAATAATAAATAAATTATTACTCACGGAACTCCAATGGTTAATCCAGGCAATATATTATCGGGATTAAGCATATATTTATTGGATTTAATTGGAGCTACTTCTCGAAAATCTATTACTTCTGCGCTTCCGTTTGGTAATCTGATTAACATAAATCCTCCACTTAAAAAAATAATTAAAATAAATAATTAAAATAAACAATTAAAACAATTAAAATAATAAAATAAATAACTAAAACAATTAAAAAATAAATATTAATTAATTAATAAATCGATAATTTACCCTCCAATTCCAGCTGAAAATGAATTAACAGTTCCAACGCAAATCATGCTTGTAATCGCTGCATCTACAGCATTTCCTCCTTCCTTTAAAACTATTATTATGTTTATGATGTTTATTAGATATCAAGAATTATTTTATTATTTTATTATTTTATTATTTTATTATTTTATTATTT
>PQFF01000024.1:232345-279050 GCA_003547095.1 Diversispora epigaea | reverse complement strand
TATTTTATTATTTTATTATTTTATTATTTTATTATTTTATTATTTTTTTATTTTATTATTTTATTATTTTATTATTTTTTTATTTTATTATTTTATTATTTTATTATTTTATTATTTTATTATTTTATTATTTTATTATTTTATTATTTTATTATTTTATTATTTTATTATTTTATTATTTTATTATTTTATTATTTTGGTATTTTATTATTTTATTATTTTATTATTATTTTATTATTTTATTATTTTATTATTTTTATTATTTTAGAAATAGACACAAAAAATTATTATTAATTTTACCATCAACACCAAATTGAGAACAATTTGCCACTTCAGCAGCTACCGCTCCATTTTTTGCAATAATCAAACCCGAGCTTTCATTTTCTTTATTGAATTTTTCTGTAAAGTTTTCTGTAAAATTGAACAATAAATAAATTAACTAATCAATTAATTAAATCGATACAAATAATACAAATTTTAATTTTTACCTCTAAATATTAAACTTCCCAATAAAATTATAAAAACCAAAAATAAAATTGCAATTATAATAAATTTTAATTTATTTAATAATCTAAAAAATCTTGAATAATGTTTATCATCTCCGTCTATTGATCTATATAAGTATCGATTCGTCATATTATTAATTTTATTTTATTGTCGATTAATTTAAATTTAGAATCTCTCTTGCCGAGTTCAAGTTTTTCTCTCATATTTATATATTTTTTAATTTATCAAGGGGTATATTTTTACACAAATTAACTTTAACAGAATTTTTTATCCTACAAATAAAAAAAAAATGGTATCATTTTTAGAATAAATTTCATCAATTTTTCGAGACAATATCTGATCTGAAATGATAATTACCAGAATTAGAATTGGTTTAAATGGCTTTAGTTTGATTACACCATCGGATCGGATCATTCCCTTCGAATGTTCCGGATGTTTCGGATAAATAAAATCCATCATGATAATATGATGTTGCCAAACATCAATGCAATCAATGCGCAATCAATTCAAAATAGAGATGTTTTCCAGAAATAGTACATAAAGGACCCTTGTGTAATTTCTACATACAAGAAATTTTAGTTACGAAACCCGTTAGTATGATTTATAATGATCTCTTTTTTTTTTCTCCTTGGTAATTGATTGTTTGATCATTTATATATAGATCTCTAACGAAAATTATACTCCTAAATTCAAATTCGAAGATCATCATTCCTTGTTAAAGGAAGTTTCGTATAAATTTAGGACTCTCTTTTACACAACAGGTCAGGTATAAACAAATAACGAAATATAAATGACATAAACTATATAAACTGTACCTGATTATTGGTTATTAATAAGTTCAAGAAAATTCATATATTCAATTATTATTATATTATTACTCAGTATAAAAAAATATTAAAATATTAAAATATAAAACAATGTTTTCTAAATTCAAGAAAGATATTAAAAAGAAGGTTATTATTTGATGTTATTATTTTTAAATACGATATGTTATCATTCAAAAAATCGTTATTAATATAATTGATTTCATATCATAATAATAATAATAATTAGTGGCAATTAATCAATTTATCAAAATTCACCTTAACGTATATCATATTCGCCGTAATACAAGCAATCGCTCTAATACTATTACAACTAAAAATTATCGGTAGAAATGTTTACTTATTTGTCCATGATATAATGCCTTATATGGGAAAAAAGGATTCTATCACTGAAGAATGTTCGATAGAGAATGTTTTCTTTCCGTTAACTTTAATTTTCGCGGAAAATTTGATTTTTTTGTTTTTTCATATATTTCAGGTTTCATTTTGTTTTAATGCGGTTTGTATTTCATCATTAAATTTCCTTGATCGCGTAATTTATTATAATTATTAACAATTTTTTTGACATTTTATAGATATTTCATCAGAACATGATACAACTTATTATAATCGTTATATTAGAATTCGGAGCAGGCGTATTTGGAATTGTAAATATAAATTAAAATCTAATTTAAATATATAATTGATTGATTAAATTCACTCGCATATTTAAATATAATTGATTGATTAAATTCACTCGCATTCACTCATCAAATCACATTTACAAACTCTTATTTTGTTCTCTTTCTCTCTCTCTTGCTCTCTCACATTATTAGTTACAATTAAATGACGTTAAATCATCAATTGGAAGTATTACGAGTGCATGTTCTCGGCTTACAGTAAATACTCAATTCGAAGCGAATGAAATTCCACATATCTTGATTATATTTATTTTCGCCGTTCTTTTTGCTGCATTATTGTATCCTCTTTATAAAAAATATGATTGGTCAATATATAAAAGAGTTAGTCCGACGGATTTAGATTTACAAAGTAATAATTAAATATTCATTAAATATTCATTAAATATTCATTAAATATTCATTAAATATTCTTCTATTATTGTTCAAATATCGAGAATTCTCTAATTTTTAATTTTTTAATTTTTTAATTTTATTATTATCATTTTATAGAATCATATCGAACACGATTAATATTTATTTTATGTTTAAGATTAATGGCATTATTCACTTTCTTATACCTTATCTTATCATTGGGTGCAGTTTTACCATTAATTAAAAATTCACCAAATTTATCAAAAGTACTTTTCACTTTAAATTTATTGATATTACTTTTAATGTTTATGTTTGAGGCCTTGGCTCTTTATGGGGTAATTATTATAAATATAATATATTATATATTAAAATATTATATTATACATATATTTAATATATTTATATTCCATTCGCATTATATTTATTTTAGGTCACAGAAGAATCAAAAACTGCAATGACATTTTTTATGATATTTTGGTTTTTTGTATTTGTTGATTGTTTATATTTACTTTTAGCCAATGGAAGTATGGGCAAGGGACAAACATTTTGGTTATGGTTTAGTAAGTTATTATTTATTTATTTATTATTGATTTATTTATTATTGATTTAATTATTATTGATTTAATTATTATTATTTATATTTGTTTATGTAATTGTTATTTTGAGTTATTGTATTAATTATTAAATTTAATTGATTATTTTATTTAGCAATTATATTCTTTTTATTGTCTCTGGTATATATTAAAAAAAATTTAAATTTAAAAGAAATTTTTAAAATTTTTAAAATTTTTAATTATTCTAAATCATTATTATTATTATTATTATTATTATTATTATTTCATAGGTAACATTTGTATTTGCTGTAATGGCATTCAGAAATTTCGGTGAAGGATTGAAAGCGGCAGGTAAAAATTAAATTTGATTATTGTTGTTGTCGTTATAAATAAATTTGTTATTAATATTATTATTAATATTATTTATTTTATTAGCTAAACAATTAAANTGGAAGTATGGGCAAGGGACAAACATTTTGGTTATGGTTTAGTAAGTTATTATTTATTTATTTATTATTGATTTATTTATTATTGATTTAATTATTATTGATTTAATTATTATTATTTATATTTGTTTATGTAATTGTTATTTTGAGTTATTGTATTAATTATTAAATTTAATTGATTATTTTATTTAGCAATTATATTCTTTTTATTGTCTCTGGTATATATTAAAAAAAATTTAAATTTAAAAGAAATTTTTAAAATTTTTAAAATTTTTAATTATTCTAAATCATTATTATTATTATTATTATTATTATTATTATTTCATAGGTAACATTTGTATTTGCTGTAATGGCATTCAGAAATTTCGGTGAAGGATTGAAAGCGGCAGGTAAAAATTAAATTTGATTATTGTTGTTGTCGTTATAAATAAATTTGTTATTAATATTATTATTAATATTATTTATTTTATTAGCTAAACAATTAAAATATGAATATGATGCAACTTTTCAAAAAATGTATGCAACAGATCTTCAACGAAGAGTTTAGCTTCATCTTTTTTAGGGTACATATTTTATTTGTGTAAAATTTATGTATAAAATAGACATACATATGTATATATAAAATGGGTTTGGGGGATAAAGGAGGGAAAAAAAAAACTTTAAATTCATAAAAATATTTTTTAATTGTTTTCGGAGGGGCTTTTTTTTAGTCATTTGTATATATTTATTATATTTATTATTAAAAAATGCATTAATTACTACTTCTGTATATTGAGTAACATAAATCACATGATTTACGTGAAATGATTTTTTATTATCTTGTCACAGCTTTCATTAAAAAAATTGAGATTGAGATGGAAGGAAGTGTACTTATTAAAGAAGAACCAATTGAAGATAATACTCTTCTGACACAAAAAATACCTGAAAATTCATCATCTCCAGTAACAAAAAATCCGAATGCAAATAATCAACCGGAAAAAAATTCAAGTACCAGATCCGAAAATAATAATTTAAATAATTTGGATAATTTGGATAATTTGGAGAAAACTCAAAATGAATCATTATTAGTAGTAGTTCAAGATCGGGAAAAGCGAAAAATAACAAACGAAAATGGTTCCTCTTCAGATAATATTGTAAAAATAGAACCTCAAATGGCAGCTATTCACGCTTGGATTTCAAAATTACCAACTCCTGAACCCATTCTTCCCGTTGTTGAAAATGTCGCTACATATAATCCTGATAGAGGAATTTTAGAAGAGAACAAAGAAAGTAATGATAATTTAAAAGATAATAATAATAATAATAATAATAATAATAATAATAATAATAATAATAATAATAATAATAATAGTAGTAGTAGTAATAATAATAATAATAATAATAATAATAATAATAGTAGTAGTAGTAATAATAATAATAATAATAATAATAATAATAATAGTAGTAGTAGTAATAATAATAATAATAATAATAATAATAATAATAATAATAATAATAATAATAATAATAATAATAATGATAATGATAATAATAATAGTAGTAGTAATAATAATAATAATAATAATAATAATAGTAGTAGTAGTAACAATAATAATAGTAATAATAACAATGATAATAATTATAATCACAATAATAACAATAATGATAATATAGTAGAAGATGGATTAAAAGAGGGCGAGGTAAAAGAAGGAGAGGCTAGTGGTAACGGTAATATAAATCCAAAACCTTCACCTCCTAGAAAAAAACAAACTGCTATTAGATCCACTCCTCTTCGACCGAATACTCGAAGAATAACAACTAGAACCGGAACAATTATAAAAGCTGCTTCCAATAATAACAAAGATAATAATAATAATAATAATAATAATAATAATAATAATAATAATAATAATAATAACAACAGCAATAATAATAATAATAATAATAATAATAATAATAATAATAATAATAATAATAATAATAATAATAATAATACTGTCAAACCTAAAAATAAAATAAAAGAAAAAATATTGGACATTAGAAGGAAAAGGAATGATAATAATGATGACGAACCTGCAGTTGCTGGGCCTTCTAATCCTAAAAAAGCAAAAAAATCTTTCGTAGATTGTTTGTTGGAGGGTGAAGAATTAGAAGATTATTATGTTTCTGAAGAAATTCTAATTAAAAAACGAGAGGTATTTTTTTTTGAATTTGTTATTATATTTTATAATTGATAAAAAAAAAACCCCCCGAGAATAAAAAAATAAATAAAATTTTAAAATATAGCTTCAAAATTTACTCGAGTTATTTGATCAGAAAGCTCTTGATGCTCAAAATGCCTATGAAGAATTTATCAAAGAACTTGAGAAACATCCCGATTATTGTTCTACAGTTGAACCTCCAAAGTTTGATAAAGATGTTATACATACATTGGTAGGATTGAATAATGAAATCTCTACAAAAAGATGTAAGTAAAATGTCAAAGTATTACAAATTTATTGTTGTTATTATTTTAAAATTATTATTTTAAAAGATAAAGGAAGAAGATTTAGCAGAAGAAGAAGGAGAAGGAGATTGGCTCGAGAAAGACTAGAAAAAGAAAGACAAGAAAAAGAAAAGGAAGAAAAAGAAGAAAAAGGAAAAGGAAAAGAAGAAATAGAAAAACAAGAAATAGAAAAACAAGAAATAGAAAAACAAGAAAGATAGTAGAGATCTTTTTACCTCATCTATTACTACACACTTCTTTCTTAATTGAATGGGACGCATTTTAAACTACTATTTTTTGTTATTTTTTGTTATTTATAAGTTTACTTTATTTTTTTTATATTTAAAAATTTTGTTTGTTAAAACGTTAATTCAGTATTGTAGCTATGAGGATACAATCAATAATTAATAATTTAACTTTATTTTTTTTTATTTAATCATTTTTATTTACTTTTATTATTATTATTATTATTATTATTATTATTATTATTATTTTATTATTTTTATTATTTTTTATTAATTTATTATTTTTTATTATTTTTATTATTATTTTTATTATTTAATAATAGTAATAAAATACTGTAATTTTACCGAATACAATATTATTACCATTTTACATATTTAGCATTGCATTTAAGAAAAAAATTTTTTTCACAGCATAATATAAATTAGATAGAGATCTTTTTATTTTGATTTAATTTTATAATTATGATACAATAAATTACAAGTTCTGCAATTAAAGTATACAATTATATTTATTTATAAAGAATAGAACGAGACCACACAAGACACATACGAACGTATTTATGAGTTTTAGTAGTTGGAAGTTGCAGTTAATAGTCAGTAGAATCTCACAGCGAGCGAGAAAAAAAATTACCATTACCGTTCACCTTGAATAAAATAACATCGTAATTAATTAAGTCTCTTAGAAGATCAAGAAATTTACCATTTTTTGAATGTTTTAAGCTAATTATAAATAAAAAATATGATAAGTAAACCTTTTGAATAGTACAGTAAATTTTTCATCATACTAGTTAAAAAACAATTAATATCAAATTTTCGTTTTAATATCCACATGATCCAAGAATTCCATATCAACCACATAATAATAACTATTGTCAATTATTAATAAAATATAAACATAATCAATATTTCACTAATGAAAATTATATTATTAATGAAGATAAGATACCTTTAATAATTATCCATTAAAGGGGGGCAAACTAATATAATTTATTATTAAGTTCCATAATATTATATTTACTTAGATTGTATAGATTGTAGAGAGAATAAGCCGGCCCTACCATCGATCGTGCCTATTTTTCGGGCGGCTCCGGAGACAAAGGTAAGTGAAAAAGATTTTTTAATCGATCGTACGCACACATAAAACTTTCGCGTTATTTATGAGTGTGATTTAATAAAAAGTTCATAAAAAAATTTGAATGTTTTATATGAAAAAACAATCACTTCAATTTTCATACCGTTCTTCAGTCAAAGAATGTGAAAAAATAAATATTTTTTGATAATAGATTATGAAAAGATTATATAATTTAATAAATTATCTGAATAACCGTTTATTTAAAATATTAATTATTAATATAGATAGATAAAAAAATATATCACTATAAATTAATTGCAAGATCACATGATTAATCGCTACAATAGGAGATACTTTACTGATATTAATACTGATATTAATAATAATTTATGGGACTTTATTAAAGGAGCCAAATCAGGATTTTTTCCTGGTATCTTTTATATCTAGATTTTTCATAGTTACGTGTGCTACAACGAATAATTAATTAGAACATGATAATGTATATTAAAATCTAATTATTAAAATGCATATTAAAATTTAAGATTATTTATATGATTACGTTATATTAAAATACTTTCTTACTTTATCATAAATCTAGCTTTCACGTTTGAATCAAGTACATAACTTCTTTGGGTTTATCCAAATAATTTTTTTTTTATTTCAATTAAAGAAGAATAAATCATCATAGCCAATAATAATAACGATAAACAACTATTTCATGATCAATACACTTCCATTACGAATAGTTTCTTGTAACATTTATTTATTTTCAAACAAACAATAAGTTCCGAACGTATTTCCTAATTAGATTATTTATTTATTATTTAGCCCACTTCCTTTATTCTGTTTTCTTTGTTGCCACCCAAAATTGAGTCGTCTCTTTATAAAATTAATAAAATCAATATATTTAATTTCAATATACATATATTTTATATGCGTATGTTATATATATGAATATACATTGACATGAAAAAAATTAAGTTCATCTTGTTTAATTTTAATAATTTTAATTTTAATAAATTTAAATTTTGATTCGCTTAAAACATTATAAATACGTATTGTAATGTATTAATGTATTATTTTATTTTCAATAAAAATTATTTGTATATAACTATAAATAATATATATGTATTATATATAATAAAAATATTAAATATAAAGATGTTTAGAGAGAGTTATTTAACTTCATTTAACTTATAGATATCAATAAAACAATATTATTAATGAAAATTGACTTTTTATAACTTTATATATATATAATTAGCACACAACTATAAAGTATAAATGTATAAATCTTGCTTTTCAAATATACCGTATGGCTTTTAAAAAAAACATTCGCCGAAACACAGCCTTCCCTTGTTTTTAAAACGTGCACTCAGACTTCATAAATATATAGATTAAAATTTATAGATTAAAATTAATAGATTCAGAGATTTAATAGATTCATGGATGTATATATATTTAATGGATGGGAAAAAAGTGGTTTCTGAATTTCTCAAAAAATTTCCAAGATTAATAACATAACATTAAAGATGACATCATTTTTAGAAAAATTTCGGGAGAAAAAAGTAAAATATTTTATTTTAATATACACATATACTTTAATTTAATCAATTTAATCTCTCATTTATTAAAATTTATTTCTTGTAAACCATTAAAAAAAAAACGAATCCAAAAATAAAACTCATAAGTGGAATAAAATCACATTTTCGAATTACACGAAATCGTTAATTTCAATTTCTTTTATTCAAGCACTAATTCTAATAGCAATTGAAATAAAATTATCATATAATAATTACGGTTTAAATAATCAATTGCAAGAATATTTAGATGAAGACAATGCGCTCGCCTCTTCATGTGGAATAAAAGAAATTCATAATAGATTTTATTTATTAATAGCTGAAAATTTTATTTTTATTTTTTATCAAATTTTTCAATTTTATTTGACTTTTAATGCAGTAAGTAAATTAAACATTATAAATATTTAAATTATTATTATTATTAAAAAACTAATTTATGTCTGAATGAATGAATCAAAACAGATTATTACTTCAAATATAGTTCAAATTGTTGTAAAATTTTTACTTGATCTTTGTGTCGTATTTTATTCAGTAGTAAGTAATTAATTATTATATCAATTATTAATTAATATTACATTAATTAATTAATATTATATTAATCAATTCAATTTAATTAAATATTATATTAATCAATTATGTTTAGATTCAACAAACTGAAGTTGATATAGCTCTTGACTATGTAAAAGACACTTGTCCTGGAACTTATCAACTGGATACAAATTATACAAATTCTAATCAATATGAATATGCGTATGTTGCTGTGTCATTAGCATCTTTCATTTTAACATTCACAATTGCTTTAAAATTATATTCAGCATCTGGATTCGGAGCATATAAAAAAGTTGAATATAATTTAAAGATTAGAAGTAATTATATCATTATTTAATTGATTATATTAATTAATATTATTTAATTTATTAATATTTATTCATTCTATTTAGAAATGTATAGAACATCATTGATACTCCGGGCAGTATTAAAAGTTGACGCTTTCTTAGTCATTTCATATGCTATAATTACAGCCGCAGCGTTACCGATACTTGGAAAATCAAAATATCAAATAGTTTATTATCTTCATTCGGTAATTTTGGTTATTGCCATTTTCTCTATTGTTCTTTGTCATTATTCGGTAATTATATTTATTATTATATTTATTATTATTATTATTATTATTATTATTATTATTATTATATTTATTATTATTATTATTATTATTATTATTATTATTATTATTATTATTATTATTATTATTATTATTATTATTATTATTATTATTATTACATTTATTATATTTATTATTGTCATTATTATTATATTTTATTATTATTACTTATATTTAGTATACAAGAGAATCGAAACCTGGAATTTATTTATATTTTATTTTATGGTGTATATGTGTAGCTGATTTTGCTTTCTTAATCGCTGATAGTGTAGATGCCGCTAATAGTGGATGGTATTTTTGGACAAGTTTAAGTAAGTTTAGTTTTTTTTTATTTTATTTTATTTATTTTATTCTATTCTATTCTATTTTATTTTATTTTAATAAATTATTAATACTTTATATATAATGATTATTATAGCTGTTTTTAATATATTATTATTTTTGGTAATTATTATTATGTTTTGTTATAAATCGTTTGTCAATTGTTAATTGTTAAATTATTAAATTGTTACTTTTTTATTTTTATTTATTCAATAGATAACATTTTGGTACGCAGTAGTTGCAAAATCAAATTTTGGTCATGGATTAAAAGAAATATGTAAGTATATTTACAATATTAATGTTAATACTAATACTAATGATAATAATAATAATAATGTTATTTTCATTATTACTATAAAGTAATTGATGAAGAAAATTATGATGATGTGGAATCCCTTTTGGACAAAGCCAGTAAAGAATATAAATAATGAAAAATCTTTATCACAATTATATTATTAATAAAATTATGTATTTTATTCTTTTCTCCAAACACATATATATATATTAATAATTTTTAATAATTTAAAAATATTTATGAACAAATAATAAAAAAAAATCAAATTAATTAAATTAAAATAAAAATGTGTTGTTTCATCGACTTTATGAATAAATAAATATTCTTTATATAGATCATTACTTTAGTTTCAGAGATTATTAATACCCTACTGCTACTCCATTCTTTCTAAAATCACTGGCAGCTATTATTATTATTATTATTATTATTATTATATTTATTATTATTATTATTATTATTATTATTACTACTACTATTATTATTATCATTATCATTATTATTATTATTATTATTATTATTATTATTATTATTATTATTATTATTATTATTGTTATTATTATTTATAGTTATAGTTATTTTTGTTATAATTATTATTGTATTGTTATTTTTGTTGTTATGGTTATTATTTGTAGTTGGAAATGAAGAAAGAACAAAATTAATAATAATAATTAGTAACAATTATTGATGATGATGATAATAATAATAATGATAAAAAAAAATATACCATAAATAGTTCCATTAGATGATTTCATTACTGCTTGTACTTGACATGAAAATGTTCTATCTTGTATATTATGTAATTGTATCTATTATTATTATTATTTGAATATATATAATTATTTAATGGTTTACACATTATATTATTATTATTTATAATTTTTGATTATGAAAATATCATATTATAATTTTTATACTTACAACATGTCCAATGTCCAATAAATCATTAATAAATTCATATTTAAATCCACTTTCCATTCCCAACTACCAATAATAATAAATATAAATATAAAATACTATATTATATATTATGTTTATATTATATATATGAATATTACTTACTATATTGGGTAGTAATTGTTGATGGGCTCTAGGAGCATCAATAGCTTGTAAAATATTCATATCAAAGTCAAATACATTTAACAAAACCTTTTTTTAATAAAAATTTTTTTTTAGAAAAAACTTTTACCTTCAAATAACAAAAATAACAAAAAATCAAAATAAACAAAGGGTAAAAGAAAAATTTACTTGTAATACTGCAGTAAGAATTCTTGCACCTCCACTACCACCAAGTGCTAATTCAAATTCTCCATTTCTTTCTACTATTGTTGGTACCATTGATGATAATGGACGTTTATTTGGTGCTTTTTCCAATAATTATATTATAAATAATAAATAAAATATAATAAATAAATATAATAAATCAAATATTATAAATAAATAAATATAACAAATCAAACATATAATAAATAAATATAATAATAAATCAATAAATAAATATAACAAATCAACTATATAATAAATAAATAAATAAAAATTTACCAACAAAATTATAAGGTGAAGGCCATAATCCAAATGTATTAGGTTTACCAGGTATCGAGAAATCATCCATTTCATTATTTAAAATAATTCCAGTAACTGGGTCCATTACTTGTGATCCCCAAATTTGATTAATCTAATTTATTAAATTATCATTATTGTTGTATAAAAAATAATACGCGTAAATTATTCGTAAATTATTCTTGAATTATCGCGCAAACTTACCGTGGAAGTAAAAGCAACTGCCATTCCAGATACATCTACCGCTGACATATGAGTGGTACCATGATCTGCAGTATAATCGAAAACAGGTTGATAATACTCTGGTTCAAATGTTTGATACTATTTTAAATAAATAACATTATTGACAAGTTAATTTACACGTTATTAACATGTGAAATAAATCAATTATTTTTTAAATAAAAAATTACATCTGATATATTCTGTCTCACTATCCGAGCATATTCTTTAGACATAATTTCTTGTACTCGTAGTTTATGTTCAGTTTTATTTCCGAACTATTTTTTTTTTTTATAAAAATTTGAATAAGAAATGATAAGAAATACTTATATATATTATATAAACATAAATGCAATATAAAAGATATAAACATACGAAATTTGGGTCACCTAATTCGGTACGTCGAGCGAATCCAACTAATTATTAATTCATAAATAATAATTATAAATTAGTAAAATTGGTATAATTTTTGTAATTGATTATTTTTGATTTTTGATTTTTAATTACATTTAATAGTTTCAACGATTCTAAAATTAAAATTAAAGTTAAGATAGTTAAAATCAAAATTAAAGAATAGTTAAAATTAAAATTAAATAATTAAAATTAAAGTTCCAACTCACCTTTGAAAATTAAGGCTATCGAATCCAGTTTTCGACATATTAAATCCTTCCAATAAATTTAACATGAATAATAATACGGGTCCACTTGTTGGTTCTGGAGTCGTTATAATCTATATTGAAAATTACTTATTATTATTTATTATTATTATTTATTATATTATTATATTATTATTATTATTATTTATTATTATTATTTATTATCATTATTATTATTTATTATTATTATCATTATTATTATTTATTATTATTATTATTATTATTATTTATTATTATTATTTATTATTATTTATTATCATTATTATTATTTATTATTATTGTTAAAGATTATTTACAAATAATAAATACTATCTCACCTTTCTTCCATGATAATATCCAATAAGAGGTTTACGAATTATAGGTCGATAATTTGAAAAATCTTTAGAAGTCATGATACCTCCTCGTGAATTTATGGCTTGTATTAATGATTTAGCGATTGATCCCTGAAAATTTAGATCATTATTTTATTTCATTCATTAATTTTATTTATTTGTTTATTTTGATTTATTCATACCTCATAAAATTCAGTATAATTATTTGCAATAATTTCTAAAGATTTTGAAAATTTTAATCTATACAGCATTTCTCCTTCTTCAAGAATTCTTCCATTAGGAGCATATACTGCACTAAAAACGGGATCAGTTTCCATTAATGGTTTAAACATCTAAGTGAAAAAAAAATGAAAAAAAAATGAAAATTAAGAAATTAAAATATTATATTTAAAAAATTATTATTTATTATTATTACCTTTAATCTTAAAGCCAATTCAGGTCCCACGTGAAATCCTTCTCTACTTAATTTTATTGATGGTTCGAATAATCGTTTCCATGGTAATTTTCCATATCTAAATAAATTAAATAAAATCAATTATTATTATTTATTATTATCATTATCATTATCATTATTATAATACGCGTACCTTTCATGTGCAAGTTTCATTCCTCGAATTTCACCTCTAAATAAATCAAAATAATTTTATGTTAATAAAAAATTTTTATTTTTAAAATAATATTTTTATTTTTGTTTAAACTTACGGTACACCTACAGCTAACCCACCGATCGCAGCCAATGTTTCATTCTTATTATACATATTTTGTCTTGCTCCGGAAGGTGCGGATTCTCGACAGTCTATCATTTCCGAATTACCATTTGGTAATCGAATCATCATTATACCACCTCTAAAAGTAGTATGGGATGATAGAAGTGATAGTATAAGTGATAGTGATATAATAGAATGAAGGAAAGAAGAAAAAAGTTGAAGAAAGATTTCGGTAATTAAAATTCAGGATAATGTATACATTACCCTCCGATTCCGGCAGAAAATGCATTTATGGTGCCTACACATAGTTGAGTTGAGATAACTGCATCAACTGCTGAACCACCTTCTTTTAATACTACAATAAATAAAATTATTAAAATTAAATTACAATTATTAAAATTAAAATTAAAATTAAAATGTTTATTACCTTCGACACCTATATCCGAACAATTCACCAATTCAGAAGCTACGGCGCCGTGTTCCGCTATGACAAGACCTTCATTACTGTTATTATTAATATTATTATTATTGATCACTTCTTGAACTGTTTGTCATATAGAGAAAGATGTTTATATAAATTTATTTACGAATCAACCTTTTTTTTATTACTTCAATGTTATTATTTTATTTTATATTTTTATTATTACTTTTTTTTCCCATTATTTCATACCTTCAAAAACTGGTACAGAAGGTAATAGACAACTAACGATTAGGCATAATGAAAGTAACAAAAAGACAACTTTTTTCATTGAAGGTTTCAAACGTAATAATCGTCGGATATTATTATTATTATTAGTAGTACGATAGAAGTTACGTTGATCTTCTTCAATGTCCTCAATAGATTGATACGTTGGTTTGACCATTTTTTTTAAAAAGAATTGTTGGAATTGGTGTGAAAATTGTTAGTGAAAATTTTGGAGATGGGAATTTTAAGATAAAATTTTAAATAAATAAGTAAAAGAACAATAACAGGTTCGGGAATCTCGGATGAATTTAATATAATCTTTATTTATTTTAATTAATTTCATTTAATTCATTCGTTAGCATTTATCGAGAAATGTAAAAATTAAAATTCATTAAATATATTTTTAAAAGTGATGATTTTATAAATGATAAATGATGATATTATATAAAGATGTTTATAAATAAATAATTTAAAAGATCAGAGTAGTAATTTACTTGATATAATTTTATAATTTCTTTCGAAAAGTAAATGAACGTGAAAATTGACTAAAACGATAAAAATGAATAGTTCTTTTAAACGTTACATGAATTGTGTTATGCTGTATAATACTGTATAATACTCCCCGATGGATGATAGGTTAATCCGTATATTTTTATCAATTTTATAATGGAATTTATTTGTAACCATTGGTAACAGGTTTTATTAAGTATATTAAGTAAATTAATGATATATTTATTGGTGATGATAAGAAAGGGGGGAAAATTAATGTGAAGGTATAAAAGGTGAGAACCTCCTGAAAACATTTTAATTCTTTTTAAATTATTCGTATTATTTATTTTATTCATTTATTCATTTGTTCATTTGTTCATTTGTTCATTTGTTCATTATTCATTTATTACTTTTGATTATTCTTTTTCGAATTCATTTAAAAAATGCAAAAAAAAAATGCTCCAAGCATTGTTTTTTTATATCATGTAATTAAAAACTTCCCAACCAAATATAGGATCATATCGGGCAGTGCATCTTTATTTATTACTATACTTTACATACTTTATCAAGTGACTAAAATATTTTTCTTGTGGCGTCATTGGATTATAATATGTTAAGAATAAAAAAAAAATAAAAAAGGGATTTAATTTTTTTTTTCGTGGGAATTATTTTGTCAGCAATTAACTACAATTCATTTTTTTTTAATTATTATTTCTAATTTAGTAATTATTATAACATACTTATGAAAATGATTATTCAACGGTGAAACCAAAAGAAAAAAAAATGACCAATTTTAATAATAAAATGATAAGAAGATAAGAAACAAAAGATATAATTGAACAGTCTAAACTTAAACCAGTAAAATATCAGGTTTAAATGTCAAAAAACTTGCTTTAAAAAAAAATAAACAACACATGACTAAATTGAGTGCATTATCAGGATTTTCAATATTAAGGCAAGTCGTCAAGAAAAAAAAAATTTTTCTCCAAGCAATTATAAATATATATTACTTCTGAAGATATATACAAAGTAACTGTAATTAAATTTTTGATGAGTAACTAAAATTGATAAGAAAATAACAATTAATTGGTTTTCATTTAAAGAAACAGCCATACAGAACAGATTTTGTTGTTTTTGCTAGTCAAGTAATAAGTAATGGTTTGACTGTTTTCAACAAAAATTTATAATTAATCATGGTATAAAAGATCGGGCATTGCTAAAGCTCATAGGCAAAACTTGGCCCTAACATTGCTCACGTAAATTTAATGATCTACAAAATTTTGTGATAGTTTAGTTATTTTATAAAAAATTTATTTAAGTAAGGATAGAAAATACCTTATTATTATTTTTGTTACAACAGTATAATTTTTATAATTTAAGATATTTTGATTTAATCATTTTAATAATAAAGTATATTTATATTTTTATAATATCTCATTATCCAATGATCTTTCAGCACAACAATGATTTTATATTCTTATCATCGAAAATCGAACGGTGGTATTTTTACACAGATTGGAGTAATATTCATTGAGATATAGCAATTTAATTAAAAATTCTAATTGAATTTAAAGAACTCTTATAATAAATTTCGGTGCTTAAATTATACAAAACACTTAAACGAATATCAAAATTATTCGTGAGCTGTATAGTTTATTATATTATAAACTACTAGTAATTTACATGTTTCACTTTATATGCTTTAGAAACATGCTTTAAAATTTTTTCTACGGAAATTGGATCGATTAATAAAGTCACACAAAAATAAATCCTGACGATCTACAGGGGTTTGGATGAAAATAGTTAGTATAGTATCTCTGTGACCGAAAAAGGATGCTCAGGTGTTCATGCCTGCAAATTGTTGATAAAATTTCCAAATATGTTTATATCAGCAAACATTATACATTTACGTAAGTTACAGTACGCCTTAAATAAGTTTAGAGCGTTTTCGATATGAAACTCCCCATGTATGCAAATATGTCATATCAAAAATATTTATGGTATCGTTGGCTGAATAATAATAAAAAATTAAGCTATAGATTTTCGAGAATTTTGTTGTCTTCCCGATTTTTTTAAAAACCCGTTTCCATAATTTTTATAATTTTTATAATTAAATCTTATTATTAATAAAGTTAATTACTAAAGTTTCATTATTAATCTATGATCTATCTATGATCTATCCATGATCTGTGTAAGAAATCAGAGTTATCTGCTATATTTGATATCCGTAATATTTGTGTTATAAATTTCTCTAATAATAATTATAATAATTGTATGATAATTATAATATTTTGTCATAGGTAAATTATTTTTAATTTGTATATATTTATAAAATAACAAAGAATTTAAGTCACCAATTCCAAAATCATCTGCTATAACTCTAGTAATTATTATTGTTTATCTAATAGGCGTTAAAGAGAACCAATGTTTTCTTGGAATGATAAAAGGCCCGTCTTCATTAATGAAAAAGACAAAGAAAAATGATAAATACTGATATTTATTTATTTTTATTATTATTATTTTTTTTTACAATGCGAGTAATGAAATATAAAAAATTAATTCCTTGATTTCTTGGTTGCGCATAAAAGTCTCGGTAAAAAATTTTCATCATTATTTATTGGTTACCATTTTACCAATTATATGATTTTTTTGAATTTTGCTTTCTGTTTCGTTTCAATTTTTCTGATTGTCACGTGTTATACTTACGAAAGATTAACTGTACATCCACATTATCACAATGCAGAAATATTTGCTGTAATGTTATGTTAATTTTAAGTTTTTTTTTAATCCTAATCAGGAAAACAGGATTTTAAAAAAATGAAATGTGGGGTAACCTCAATAATACTAAATAGTAGTGCAAAAGTAGAAAAAGTGAAATGAATCACTCATTCACAATGAGAAACAGGAAATTCGAAAAATATTTTAATAAAAGGAAACTTTTAATTATCACCCGTAAAATTTTATTAAAGCTTTCACGTGAATCATTCATTATTAGATTTCGTCTCACAAATATACAAATATACCACTCACAAATCTAATATTTTGAAGTTGCATTGTAATATATATGAAATAATTATATTTTATAATTAAACATTTAATAATTTCTTTGTTTCCCAAATTAGTCGAACAGACTTAGCATTATTGTTTGCTGAAAAGCAAAAATTAACATGTAGTGATTATCAAAAAATAATTTATAATTTTGAATCTAAGACGATGATTACTTATGGATGACTGGGAATTGAAGAATATATTTATTCCAATATAACGACAAACGACACATTTTTATCAAAATGTTCTTTAGTTTAACATGTTTTCTACTACGTGAATTCTTTGTCTCTTTTTTATCCACTAATTTTCGTTCCACGCGAAAATCAATCACCATCGTTAGCTCAGCATTGGAACATTGTTGCAACTACCAAAAAATTCCCTTGTAAGATCCATAATTTTGGTTTATTTTGAAGCACGAGGTACATTTTTATTTCCAAAAAAAGGTAAGTTTGGCAACATTCTTACGAATATTTATTGATTGATAAGACTAATTTTTTTAACAAAGTCCCAATCTTAACCAATAATAATTTTTTTCTGCCCTTATTCTCCAAAAATTTCTTTATATAAAAAATAAAGAATTAAACTTTATTTTCTCTTATTAAAGTTTACATTACAAATATTACCATATATGCATCATTGCATTGACACATATTTTATTAGCATATATAATTTGCATAAATATGTGCTCTTTCCTTTCTTTTCCTTCTTCTCTACCGTTTAGGGAGTTTAAATCATACCTCTATTTCGTCCTGTCTCTAGTTTTTTTTTCTCACTATAACTTAAAAAATAGAAATATTGTCCAAATTCAGCAGGACTGGCACAAATATATACTGTATTATTAATATTTAAAAATTTACTTTAAACATTTTTTTTAAAAAAAAAACCCCCCCATTTCAAAAATAAAAAATTATATAAATAAATAGATTAATTTGGATTAAATTCATTAAATTTCTTGTTGTGGAATCTTGATATTGTTGTTATTATTCTTCTTTCCTTAACTTTTTTTTTATATATTGTTGTTATTATTATTCTTTCCTTAACTTTTCAACAATGTCAAATATTACTACTACCACCCTTCCCAACTTTTGTGACTGGCGTATAGAATTATATAATTGTGAAATGAGTCAATTATGGGTGATTGAAGTAATAATCTCACTTGTTTCTTATGTTATCCTCTCAATTACCGGTACATTTGTTTTTTGGTATCGATATAAATATATGTGGCAAGGATTATTTGTTGACCATGGAAATGGTATTCGCCCATTACCAGTAGATTGCTTATTATTCTTTTGGACTATTGGATGTTATTTTCGAGGATTACATTCTTTACTTATGTTGTTGAATGTATATACTGCCTACTGGCAAAGAGAAATGCTGCAAGAAAGTGGATGGACGATTCTTTGCTATGGAGCAGTCTGTTATATAGTTGGTAAATATATTTTTATATTTTCACAAATTTATGGCTATTTAATCTTTAAAATTAATTAATATTTTTTATTTTATATTTTAGGAATCATTTATACAATTCCCGCCAATTATACACATGGATCACGTGCAGTCATAAAAATCGAATCCAAAAGAAGTGATTTAAAATATTCTGCTAGTCGTGATATTTATCTTCCTACTCCTACACAATTAAATTGGTTATTAGCTATTTGGTGTTTATTTCCTACAATAACAGTTTTCCCATTTTCTATCTTGTCTGGTATTTCTCGTGATCATGGTAAACTCGCAGAAGCGGATCATTGGACAAGTGCTCAATATATTTCATATTTTATTCATGATACAATTCTTGCATTCTCTGGTATATATTATGGAATTAATTTTATGTTAATCCTTCGAAGTACCGTAAAACAATTTAGCCGTGCTTCTACTTCATTTCAAAAATCTAAACATGGAACACGAGAGGCATTAGATAGATTAAAATATACCATGACTTACATTGCTGTATTACCTTTAATTTCTGGTCCTTGGTGGGCAATTTTTGGATTATATCACACTCAAATAATTTCTTCTATAAATGGAGTAAATCTTTTTTTATCAGTAATGTGGCATATTACAGGAATACAACCATTGATTGTAGTAGTGCAATATGTATTAGCAAAACGAGTTTACTTACATTACACAGGTCAATCACAATCTTCTGGTGGTGATGGTTCACTATCAAGTACTTCTCAATCTACTGCGGAAGTGACAGATCATCGAGCAACTTTAAATAGAAGTCATACTACTAATACTAATTCCAGAGGAATTGTGGTTGATACCGTAACTTTTGTGAAAACGATTGATAATAATAACGACAATAGTAACGACAATAATAATAACAATAATAATAACAACAATAATAACAATAATAACAATAATAATAGTAGTGGAAATAGTTTTAATTCGATCGAAGGAGAATACGCAATTGACATGAAACCATTAAGAAAGAGTTATGTTTTTAGTGGAAAGAAGGATTCACAAGATTTTTCAGTACATTTTCCGGAAACAACAAATTATGATTTAAATTTAAATTCTGATTTGGAACGAAAAGTATGAATGAAAAACGAAAATATATGACCATCCAAACCATTGTATTACACGCATTCACATTTACATCTTTGCATCTTTGCATTCAAATATCACCTTTCTTCTATATAGATTTTATTATTGTTCTTTCATATCATGTACAGGAATTAATTTACATATTTATTATTATCATTATTAAATAGTATATATAACATATTCTTAGCATAAATATTTGTATTTGTAGATTTTTAATTCATATAATTCGTATATAATTTTTTTCTGAAACTCTTGATTTTTCTTCTTTATAATATGAATTCTATTCATTAAAGATTCTTGAGATAAAATATTCTAAATTGTCATTCCAACAATTGTTATTAACAATAATTACTTTCATGAAGTTTATAATATTTATAGTTTCTTCACACAAATTACATATATATATATAAAACATAAACATCATTTTTTGCATTTTCATATTTAAATTTATTCATTGAAATCTACAGTATATAAGTTGTATTTAATTATTATTTATTGTATTTAATATTATATAATCAAGATATGCCTGCGTTAATGCAAACAAATTTCTTTTTTGTCCTTTTTGGGTGAGTTGTGTTGTAACAACTACCTCGACCAACCATATTCTTTATGTTTGTATTTTAACAGAGAAGAAAGGATGTTGGATGAGTACGTCTGCAATAAGATATTTTTTATTTACCAAAAATCATTTAAAAAAACAATATATATTTAAATATTTATATATGAATTTTGAAAATAAAAAGATATGATAAGGGTATACAGATAAACTGTACGGTACGAAACGCTATTTTGTACTATACGAATTGAAATTAATTCGACTGTTCGATTAATTTTCTATACAAAATAATATTTTATACCTGTGACCCGAAATATAAAGCAAATTCCTTTGACCAAATTTTACTTCTAATCTAACTAACCCCAACCTTAACTACCTAACCCAACAACCCTAACCCTAACAACCCTAACCTTAACTAACCCTAACCTAACTATTCCTAACCCTTCTGACCAGTTGAGGATTGTACGAATTTTGTGCACTTTTTTTGTAAAATCGTACAGTACAAAATAGCGTTTCGTACCGTACAGTTTATCGTCATACCTATATTATAAATATATTTTCTAAAAATATATATCACGTGATATATTATAATTTTGGCCAGAGCTACAATGCGGAACCTCTAGGATAGAAACTTAGAAAATTTTAAATAAAATTTGATCTTCTAATCAAATTTTTTTCATATTATAGTACTTGAATGTATACATTTAAATGAATCTATTTATAGAAAAAAAATTTTCTCAATTTTTTTGTTTATATAAGTAACATGTGATGTAATTTTAGCCAATCAAAAATATATTTATATTTTAATAATAAAATATTAAATTTAAAAAATATAAATTTTAACAAAAAAAAAGATTTATTTTTTATTTTTTTGTTGTTATTAAAGATTTTTTTTTTAAGAACATGAATTTTCAAATTCAAAAAAAATTACAAAAAATTATTTTTTAAATTAAATTACTATTTTTGATATATTCTCAAATTGATGACTATAGTAAATTTGTATAATTTTAACTTGATATAACTATACATGTTCCCAAAATTGATTTTAGATTTTTGAGATATTTTGTCTTTTTGAGATTTATACAGAATTTATTCTATATATAAAAGTAAAAAATTAAAAAATTTTGGGTTTTAAGTAAAATAATTTCATCTTCTATAAAAAACTATTTTGATTTTTTTCCTTGAAATTATAATTCTAAACTATTGATTTAATGGTTATTTTTATATTTAGAAAAAAAAATAATTATATAAAAAGGAAGTTAATTATTACTATAACCAAATTTCTATCTTAGAAGTTTCGCACTGTAATAATTATTTTTTAATTTATTATTTTTTAAATAAAAATCATATAACATAAATAATCAATTTTCATCATACATAATATAATATGTCTTTCTTTAATTAGTAGATTTTTATTTTTATTTTAAACGACCAGTGAGGCCTCATTTTTATTCAGATATTTATAATATACATTACAATTCAGTAACTTAAACTACAAATACATATAGAATAAAAACTGACTATAAATTCTAGATTACTCTAAATTTTAACCGTCTAACCAGCCACCGTAGAGGAAATCCTAAGATTCCCTTTATTTAGGAGGTTTCAGCCCCGCTAAAGTCAATTTTGCAAAAAATATTTTTAAAAAAATTTGTACCGTTATCATAAACGGCCATTAATGTCTGTTTTATAATTGATTCTTTATATTGTTCTAGATTATCTTTTATTACTCTATAATCAGGATCTTTCAATCCTGAGTTACCTCCTTTCCCTCTTTTTTCTTTTCTTCCGATTCCCAATGATTTTTCCCATTCTAACACTTTAGCACATCGTTCAGTCCACATTTTAAACAAATGTTTTCTACATCGCACGTACCATTCTTTTATTACACTTTTTACTTTTAACGTATCTTTGATATTTTCTCCTAATATTGTCCTAATTTTACTGGGGATCAAACCCCTAATACAATCTACT
Organism: Diversispora epigaea; assembly: GCA_003547095.1. Classification (NCBI taxonomy): domain Eukaryota; kingdom Fungi; phylum Glomeromycota; class Glomeromycetes; order Diversisporales; family Diversisporaceae; genus Diversispora; species Diversispora epigaea. The sequence goes on along the minus strand of PQFF01000024.1, from coordinate 255,779 downwards.
AAGCTAAATTCATCTTCCTTCTCTGTTCCNTTTTTATTTTAAACGACCAGTGAGGCCTCATTTTTATTCAGATATTTATAATATACATTACAATTCAGTAACTTAAACTACAAATACATATAGAATAAAAACTGACTATAAATTCTAGATTACTCTAAATTTTAACCGTCTAACCAGCCACCGTAGAGGAAATCCTAAGATTCCCTTTATTTAGGAGGTTTCAGCCCCGCTAAAGTCAATTTTGCAAAAAATATTTTTAAAAAAATTTGTACCGTTATCATAAACGGCCATTAATGTCTGTTTTATAATTGATTCTTTATATTGTTCTAGATTATCTTTTATTACTCTATAATCAGGATCTTTCAATCCTGAGTTACCTCCTTTCCCTCTTTTTTCTTTTCTTCCGATTCCCAATGATTTTTCCCATTCTAACACTTTAGCACATCGTTCAGTCCACATTTTAAACAAATGTTTTCTACATCGCACGTACCATTCTTTTATTACACTTTTTACTTTTAACGTATCTTTGATATTTTCTCCTAATATTGTCCTAATTTTACTGGGGATCAAACCCCTAATACAATCTACTAAGCTAAATTCATCTTCCTTCTCTGTTCCTCTTATTTGTCTTATTTCATCTATATTAAAATATGAAGCGTTTATTATATCAGTTTTTATTTTTTCTGCAGTGTCTCTACCTTGAATTTCTAATATAGCATCAAGGAGGTGATTTTTAAATTTTTCTTGTGTACTTTTTGCTTTATTTCTACATAGAAATACGTGCGTAGCGTCTTCTTTCCTTTCTTTACAAAATATGCATTTGTTGTTTTGATACACCAACGGTTTTCTTACATGTAAATTATTAATAACCGGCAATTCTTTAATTAGTAGATAATTGTATTATTAGGTCATTTTCATATGATCTAAATTTAGATCAATAATAGTATTATATAACTATTCTTTTATCTTTTAATACATACAATTTGCATGATCCAGATTACACATGTTTCCAAAATTAATTTTAGATTTTTAAAATATTTTAACTATATATGTTCCCAAAATTAATTTTGGATTTTTAAAGTATTTCATCTTTTTGAGATTTATACAAAATTTATTCTATATATGAAAGTAAAAAAAGTACACAGTTATATATATCTTTAATTAAAAATTTTATTTGAGTGAATAAAAAATTTCAAGTTTTAAATAAAATAATTTCGTCTTTTATAAAAAACTATTTTAATTTTTTTTTTCAAAATTATAATTTCAGAACCTCAAAATAATTTTGTATACAAGTATAATTTCAATTATATATTATCAAAAAATTTTTTATAATGAAAGTTATTGTAATAATTTTATTTTTAAAGATTATTGAAGGTTATCAAACTAATAACCTTTATAAATATTACATTTATTATGATAAAATAAAGGTTATTGAAGATTATCAATATCAATAACCTCCGCAGTATTATGTTTTATTAATAAAAATAAAGGTTTTCAGTACCAATAACCTTTGTAAATATTATGTTTATATTGAAGGTATTCAAAGGTTATCAGAGTAAAATACTTTAAAAACTTATGTTTAAAAAAATTTATTAATATTGTTATTGTTTTGTTGTCATTATTATTATTATTATTTTATTTTTAACCAATCTGTTCTTTTTATTAATTATTGTTTTCCTATATAAATGTGACTAATTTATTTTAAGAAATTCGCTTATGAAATTTGAATTTTTTGCATGCAAATTTTGCTAATTTTCTAATTAATCTTTTATAATATAATTCCATATATCTTCACGATTTTCAAGCAAATTTTTTAATTGATAACAATATTTATTAAATCAAGTACTTGTAAAATAATTTCTTTCAAACTGGTCCAAGTGTAATCGTAATAGTTTCTTGTGTAATTTTTAGCTATGTTCCAGTATATTTCAATAAAGTTAAGTTCGCAATAGAACTTCAGATAAAAAATATACATGTAACTATACATGTTTCCAAAATTGATTTTGGATTTTTGAAGTATTTCGTCTTTTTAAGATTTATGCAGAATCTATTCTATATATGGAAGTAAAAAAAATACCCAGTTATATGTATCTTTAATCAAGAAATTTATTTGGGTGGTCAAAAAATTTTGGGTTTTAAGTAAAATAATTTCGTCTTCTATGAAAAACTATTTTGACTTTTTTCTCCAAAATTGCAATTTCGGGGTCCCAAAATAATTTAGCGTGCAAGTATACATGTAACTAGCATTTTTAATAAGTTTTACAATAGTAGACTTTTGTACAATAAAATCTAGTTGAGAATCTATAATTTTCCTTATGCAACAATTAACTCACCTGAAATCTTCTTCTTTTTTACATATCTAACAATTCAAATTTAACTTCTTTTTTCAAAGTTCTTTTTTTTTTCAATATTTACTTTATTCTTTTTGATTTTCTTCGCAAGTTTAAGTCAGAATAGTTATTTTCAAATACTATTTTCTGATTTTTCTGTTGTCCAGTAATATTAAAAAAAGTTGTTGGTCACATCAAATGTTATTTTCTTTTAGGATCCAAGTTCATCCTTTGTGCTAAAAAAATATTATTTGTATATACTCCCCTAGCAAAAATATTTGTAGAATAATAAAATTTGAAAATAATTGCTAAAATTAAAATGCTAATTTTAGCACAAAAAGTGATCTAAATTGCACAAACTTTTTTTTATTAGATTCCTCTAAACCAAGGCTATCATATAATATATCTTGTAATAAAATTAAATATCTATAAATAGAGATATTATGTTTCAAATGAAATTGATAAAAATAATAAATTTATTCTTAGATCGTTACCTATACCGTATTCGATGGATATTAAAGATAGATACCAACTATTTTATATGAAATTGTAGCCAGAAATAATATCTATAACTTTAATTAGTGTCCTTTTTCTTATTATCTACAAAATAAAAAAATAAAAAAAATTTGAAAATAATTATATCGATCGTTTATATCTGAAAATCTTAATTATTTATTAACTTAACAATAAATATGGTATTAAGTCACCTTAAAGCTTAAAATACAGAGTATCTTTTATAAAACTTTCAGCCCTATATATTGAGAATTGAGAGAATAATATACGATTAAACTTTAGAGTATAATTTTAAAACATCTGATATTTAACCATTAATATTAAACTCAATTTTCAATTTAATTATCTAAAACTTTCACAGTAAATATTTCATATTCCTATAAAAATTATGATATTTAAAATATACTTAAAATATATTTAAAATATATTTCATTAAGTATTTTTTAAGTATTTTTTAAGTATATAAAGAATTACTTAAAATATTGTTATTTTATACTTAAAATATATTTAAAATATATTTAAAAAATACTTAAAAAATACTTAATTTAGGTAATGAGTAAGTATGTTTTAGGTATATATTTAAAATATACTTAAAATATTATTAAAACATATTTAAAATTAAGTATATTTTAAGTATATACCTAAAACATACTTACTCATTATCTAAATTAAATATTTTTTAAGTATATTTTAATTTATTTTAATAATATTTTAATAATATTTTAATTATATTTTAAGTATTTTTTAAGCATACATATTTCTTATAGGATATGTTAAACTTTAACTGTACTTAATACCTTTTTTATTGTTATATTAATAGATAAGGAAGTTTTTATATGTGGTTTCAATTAATAATTATTTNAATCTTAATTATTTATTAACTTAACAATAAATATGGTATTAAGTCACCTTAAAGCTTAAAATACAGAGTATCTTTTATAAAACTTTCAGCCCTATATATTGAGAATTGAGAGAATAATATACGATTAAACTTTAGAGTATAATTTTAAAACATCTGATATTTAACCATTAATATTAAACTCAATTTTCAATTTAATTATCTAAAACTTTCACAGTAAATATTTCATATTCCTATAAAAATTATGATATTTAAAATATACTTAAAATATATTTAAAATATATTTCATTAAGTATTTTTTAAGTATTTTTTAAGTATATAAAGAATTACTTAAAATATTGTTATTTTATACTTAAAATATATTTAAAATATATTTAAAAAATACTTAAAAAATACTTAATTTAGGTAATGAGTAAGTATGTTTTAGGTATATATTTAAAATATACTTAAAATATTATTAAAACATATTTAAAATTAAGTATATTTTAAGTATATACCTAAAACATACTTACTCATTATCTAAATTAAATATTTTTTAAGTATATTTTAATTTATTTTAATAATATTTTAATAATATTTTAATTATATTTTAAGTATTTTTTAAGCATACATATTTCTTATAGGATATGTTAAACTTTAACTGTACTTAATACCTTTTTTATTGTTATATTAATAGATAAGGAAGTTTTTATATGTGGTTTCAATTAATAATTATTTTTAAATTTTTTTTTGACTTTATCGATTCTACAAATACTTCAAATCTGTGTTGATCATTTTTAAAAATTAAAAAAATCTAAAAATAATTATCAATCAGAACCATATATAAAAACTTTTTTATCTATTAATATAACAATAAAAGAGGTATTAAGTACAGTTAAAGTTAAACATATGGAGCATCTACTGTGAAAGTTTTAGATTTTTAAATTAAGAATTAAGATTAATATTAACAGTTAAATATTGGACATTTTAAAATTATACTTTAAAGTTTAATCGTATATTATTCTCTCAATTCTCAATATATAAGGCTAAAAGTTTTACAAAAAATGCTTCATATTTTAGACTTTAAAGTGACTTAATACCACATTTATTGTTAAGTTAATAAATAATCAAGTTTTTCAGGTATAAACAATCGATATAATTATTTTCGAATTTTTTTTATTTTTTAAAAATTTTATTAAATTTCGGTCATTTTTATTCACATCTAATTGAAGTCAAAATATTTAGTAGATAGTGAGAAAAATAACACTAATCAAAGTTGTAAATATTATTTCTGGCTACAATTTCATATAAGATAATTGATATCTATCTTTAATATCCATCAAATGCGGTATAGGTAACGATCTAAGAATAAATTTATTATTTTTTATCAATTTAATTTAAAGCGTAATATCTCTATCTATAGATGTTCAATTTTATCACAAGATATATCATATGATAACCCTGGTTTAAGAGAATTTAATAAAAAAAAGTTTGTGCAATTTAAATTACTCTTTATGCTAAAATTAGCATTTTAATTTTAGCAATTATTTTCAAATTTTATTATTCTACAAATACTTTTACTAGGGGAGTGTACATTATATGGTTCGTACTATTATCAAAAATAAATACAACTGTAACTATACTTACATACTGGGACCTCGAAATTGTAATTTTGGAAAAAAAAATCAAAATAGTTTTTTATAAAAGACGAAATTATTTTACTTAAAATCCAAAATTTTTTAACCACTTAAATAAATTCCTTAATTAAAGATACATATAACTAAATATTTTTTTTATTTTTATATATAGAATAGATTTTGCATAAATCTCAAAAAGTCGAAATACCTCAAAAATTTAAAATCAATTTTGAAAACATGTATAGTTGTAATATTACATCAGGAAATTTTAATAGGCGTAATATTCCGTAATTATTACAAAACGTAAAATTTCCATAATTTATATGGAGATTTCCCCGTAATATTATGTATATCTCCGAAAGATTTCGATACATAATAATTTTGCCCGTAAAATCACCGATTTCTTATGCCTCGAAAAAATTCTACAAGATTTCATACCTTTCTACGTACAGTCAGATCTCTCTATAGTCACACCTTCAGGATACAAAAAACTGTGACTATATAAAAATGTGATAATTATAGAGATTTTTTTACATAGTATTAATAGGTATTGGTTTTATAATATAAATTTTTGTGACTATATGGGAGGTGACTATAGAGAGGTCTGATTATATTTATTACACCTCGAAAAATTCCGTAATTTTTTCGCAGCTTAATTTTTTTTTACGAAAATATTTTTTACTTTCAAATCTTCGTAATATAAATTTTTGTACTTTTTTATGAATATTTACGAAAATATACGCAACTAGAAATCATATATTGCAAAAAAATTTATTTTTAATTTATTGTTCTCGGAATTCTTTGAATGATAATAAATTATAGCATAAAATATTTCAGATATTTATAAATAAAATATAATACTAAATAAAATATAATACTAAATAAAATATAATACTAAATAAAATATAATACTAAATAAAATATAANTCCGTAATTATTACAAAACGTAAAATTTCCATAATTTATATGGAGATTTCCCCGTAATATTATGTATATCTCCGAAAGATTTCGATACATAATAATTTTGCCCGTAAAATCACCGATTTCTTATGCCTCGAAAAAATTCTACAAGATTTCATACCTTTCTACGTACAGTCAGATCTCTCTATAGTCACACCTTCAGGATACAAAAAACTGTGACTATATAAAAATGTGATAATTATAGAGATTTTTTTACATAGTATTAATAGGTATTGGTTTTATAATATAAATTTTTGTGACTATATGGGAGGTGACTATAGAGAGGTCTGATTATATTTATTACACCTCGAAAAATTCCGTAATTTTTTCGCAGCTTAATTTTTTTTTACGAAAATATTTTTTACTTTCAAATCTTCGTAATATAAATTTTTGTACTTTTTTATGAATATTTACGAAAATATACGCAACTAGAAATCATATATTGCAAAAAAATTTATTTTTAATTTATTGTTCTCGGAATTCTTTGAATGATAATAAATTATAGCATAAAATATTTCAGATATTTATAAATAAAATATAATACTAAATAAAATATAATACTAAATAAAATATAATACTAAATAAAATATAAAAAATACTAAAATACTAAATAAAATAAAATTAAAAATATTCATATTTTAAAAATTTCAGATTATTACGCAAGACTATTACTTCGTGACCGAAAGCTTTGTCCTGTAAATATAACTTTATCTTCATATTCCTCTTCTCTTTCCTCTTTTTCCTTTTCTTTTTCTTCTTCTTCTTCCTCCTTTTCTTCCTCCTCTTCTTCCTCCTCTTCTTCTTCCTCCTCCTCCTCTCCTTCCTCATTATCTAACCTAATAATTTGACCTTCTTCTAGCTTTTTCTATAAAAAAAATAAATTTTTTAATATTTAATATAATATCAAATTTTTTTTTTATATTTCTTACTTACTTTCTTAACTTTCATGATTTTGCGTATCTCTTCGTCATTAATTTTGATTGATTCAGTTTTCGGATTCAACATATATTAGCATACCACCATTCCAAACGCAATTTTTTCTTTTGTTAATTTTTTAAAATTTAGCCATGTTTTTTGTATGATCCTAGCACACCAGATCATTTCTTTATTACTATCAATATGTTGATAAAGTCTTTCATACGCATTTTTTAGTTTTTCTGAATCCTTCTACTCCTTTATTTCTTGGAGAGCAGATTTTGTATCAATATATGGAAGTTTGTGCTCCCCAAATACTGCGAAAAGAACAGACCTTACTCTATTCGTAATTGACCCTCTTAGACTTCGATGTTTAGCTAATAACTTTAAAAGTTTTTAAAACAATACGTTATATTTTAATATTATAATTTAAAATAATTTAAGTAAATAATTCAAATAAAACTTACAGGACTTTGAATATATTCTGTGTAATAAGAGCTCCAATATTTGTTTTCCCAACCCCCGAAATATTCACAAAATTCCAATTCAGTACAACTAGCGGCAACAGATTTTAAATAACTTTCATCCAGATAGATTCTTTTATCTATAGCAAAATTTGCAACTTTCTGGACGAATTTCTATTTCGAAGTATTTCGAAGTATTTCGAAGTATTTCGAAATATTTTGAATTAATAACAAATGTTTCAATAAAAGAAGCTTTATAACAAATGTAAACACTTACATTTATAAATTTATTTTCAGTTGTATAATCTGATTCGATTCCACTTGATGCCAATAATTTCCATATGTCAGAGATTTCTCTTTCTATCTTAATTTGTCTATTATTCATTTCTATTATACTTGCACGCAAAATTATTTTGGGGTCCCGAAATTGCAATTTTGGAGAAAAAAGTCGAAATAATTTTTCATAGAAGACGAAATTATTTTATTTAAAATCCGAAATTTTTTGACTATCCAGATTTATTCTTTGATTAAAGATATACATAACTGGGTACTTTTTTTACTTCTATATATAGAATAGATTCTACATAAATCTCAAAAAGTCGAAATACCTCAAAAATCTAAAATCAATTTTGGGAACATGTATAATTTCTATTTGTCTGCTATTCATCTCTTCAAATTTATTTAGGAAATAATTGGCATCTTTATGTGTAAATAGGGAATCATCTATAAAAAGAATTGTTTTAAAATTTTTTTATATTGCAAATATTTTCGAAAACTTTCGAAACATTACCATCAGAATAATTTTTTATAGCTTCAACAACTGTTTTTTGCTTTTTTCTTGAAGATGCTTCTGCAACTTCTTCTGATTTTATTAATACTATTGGCATTGTTGGTGTTGTTGGTGTTGTTGGTGTTGTTGCTGTTGGTGTTGTTGCTGCTGGTGTTGTTGCTGCTGGTGTTGTTGCTGCTGATGTTGTTGCTGCGAGTGTTGTTGGGGTTGTTAATGATGCAAATTGTTTATGATTCTTTTTAACAAATTTTGATTTTCCAGTCAAAAGACTAGAATAAAATTCATCTTTTTTTTTTATTTTTTCTATAAAATGAAAGCATTTCCTTCTGATTCATTTTTTTATTACTATTTTTCTAAATTAAAAAACTATTTACTATTATATTTATTTTAAAATTATTAGAAATATTCGAAAATATTTAAAGAAACAAACCGGAATTTTAGTTTTTTATATATCATTTCCTACTATTTAAGTATGATGAATTATTTCAAAATTCTTTATTATTATATCCCTCAATTAGATAGTTATTATCTAATTGCTATCATTAAAATGTAATAATAATTCATAATATTACATATCTGCAAATTATTCATAATTAGATATCTCTGCAACTTACAAAATTAATTAAAATCATATTCGTTATTAGCAACAAATTTTCTGATTTTTAATTGAACAATACTAAAGTCTTCGAATATTATATTTAATTACATGATTATAATTTATATTTATTTTCTTTTTCAAAAAAAAAATATAGATAAAATAATTATATATTTTTAAAAATAATGTGGATAAATGTGAATATAAAATAATAATATTTTTTTTTTAAAAATATAATAATATGGAACATTCCGAAATAATACAACTTAAAATAAATATTTATTTACTAAATATTCATTAGTTTTATTAAATCGAGGAACTATATGAACTATATCTTCTATTGCTTCTATTTCTATAAAATTGTATACCTCTGTCAATTTCAACAAAGGACAGCCATAAACGAATGGAATTCTTTTAGATATAAAATCGTACCATTGTACAAGTGCAAGATGCAATGATTTTTCTTTTTTTAAAAATACTTCTGTTATAAGTAATGTCTAAATAAATAAAATAAAATAAAGTCAAATAATTTACATATTTTATTAATTAGAATTATTGTAATAATATATACCTGTGTATAACAAATTCCATTATCAAATTGATATTCAAAAAGTTCTTCATCATTCATAGTTACAGAGATATTACTAAACCATAGTCGCTTGTGAAACATGTTTGTTGTACGTAATATTACACGATTTTCCAAAGTTACAGATCTATATATTTTTATGTGACAATCCTGTGCAGTTGAAATCTTAAGCAGATCAAAATATGAGTCCAAACTTTGAATAAAATGGTCTAAGCTTTTTATCATTTTTTTATCTAAATTTGTTTTATTTTTATATTTATCAATAAATTCAAAAGCTTCCGAAATATCAAATTCAAATAACTTCGAAGAATAATTAAATTTGAGTGGAGTTTTGAACTTTTTTTTAAAGTCGTTTTGCTTAATTATCGCTTTTCTCCGTATCTAAATAAAAAAAATTTTTATTAGAGATTTTCCGTTATTTTTATAATTTTACATAATAATTTATGTTAATATTTACAGTTTTTATCATTTGCTCTTCCACATTTTTTTTATTACTGAGACGATATGAAATTTTAACATATGTCTTGTGTAAGGCTTCATAAGTTTCTGTAGTATATCCATTTATGGCTCTGAATTCACGAATAGTATCAACAATATGATGAACCCATGAATGTAACTTTGGCAGTTTAAAATCAGAATTCGAAAATTGATCAAATAATTTAATAAATAGATTAGTCCATTTTTCAATTACTTCCTGAAAATTTTTCAGATCACTTTCTTTAAACGTTTCTTGTCGACTTAATAAGTACATTTTGTTCTATTTCATGTAAACTTCTGAAAAATCCTTATTTAATAAATCATCAACTACAAATACCATCACCTTCATAATATTTCTATAATTATCTACTGTTAAAAGAGCTATCGATTGTAATTCTCCTGAAAATATTTTTAGTTCCAGATGCCTCAGAATTAATGTAATTCTCCAGTTCATTTAATCCACTAATGATCTTCCTTCAGCTTCAAATAATAATTTTTTAGTAAACTCTATTTGGTAGCGATACAAACCTAAATCCAAGTGATGCATTCTATCGGGTACAGTGGCAACGTAAACATTTATATTTCTAAATTAAAAATAATATAAAGTTAGAATGTACTCAACAATATAAAAGAGTATCACGAAAACTTACGGAATATTTCAAAAATAATTGAAAATTGGTTCTAAACTAGCTTTTTCCGTTGTACCATTATTATAATATTGCAACATATTTTCTTTGNCCTGAAAATTTTTCAGATCACTTTCTTTAAACGTTTCTTGTCGACTTAATAAGTACATTTTGTTCTATTTCATGTAAACTTCTGAAAAATCCTTATTTAATAAATCATCAACTACAAATACCATCACCTTCATAATATTTCTATAATTATCTACTGTTAAAAGAGCTATCGATTGTAATTCTCCTGAAAATATTTTTAGTTCCAGATGCCTCAGAATTAATGTAATTCTCCAGTTCATTTAATCCACTAATGATCTTCCTTCAGCTTCAAATAATAATTTTTTAGTAAACTCTATTTGGTAGCGATACAAACCTAAATCCAAGTGATGCATTCTATCGGGTACAGTGGCAACGTAAACATTTATATTTCTAAATTAAAAATAATATAAAGTTAGAATGTACTCAACAATATAAAAGAGTATCACGAAAACTTACGGAATATTTCAAAAATAATTGAAAATTGGTTCTAAACTAGCTTTTTCCGTTGTACCATTATTATAATATTGCAACATATTTTCTTTGTTACGAAGTACCATCTGGTCATCCCTTAAACGTGTATTATTTAAATTTTCTTTTGATACTAGACAAAAATGACAAGGATAGTTTGAATTTGTTGATTTATAAGTTAACGAAAAAGTACATGCTTCTGGCCAATCGCATATTATTGTAGAAACTCTCGGAAAAAATCAGAAAATTTCGTTATCAATTTTTAATTCAATGCCATCACCATCATCATCATGATTTGTTCCAAAAGAAATTTAATAGAATTGTGAAAGGTTTTGCGAACTAATTTTTTAAATTCAGAGGATTTTTTTTCTCTCTCATCTTTAGCAGATAAAATCAGAAGGTATCCCAATAACTGTTTGGCATCTTTATTTCTTCTCCATGTGGGAATATTGACAAGAGAAATATATATAGGATGAAGTGACCCCTTACCCAAGGTGTCAGTTGTAGTTGCATCTGAATAAAGGATGATAGACAAAATGTATGCTACCGATGGGATTGATTCTTTCGCTTTTTTCCACCAGTTTCCAGTATATTGTTTTCCATATAATTGTTCATTTTCAATCTATAATAATATGTATAATATGTTTAGTGATCTTTAACTTGTGTCAGTATAAACAATGAATAAAATTTTTTACCTCCAATTTTTTGTAATCATACACAAAAAGCTAGGAAATTTCTGGATTTGATAAAAGATTTTCTATACATTTTATAACTGGTTGATAATTTATAAAGTATTCTTTATTATTATGCACTAATATATGATGTTTATAATATAATAATCGTGATAAATTCATTTTATCCATATACTTTCGGCCAGTTTCAATATTTTTAGGAAGGGGAGAAATGGATAAATTGGAATGCTTATTAAAAAATTTGATAATTGCATTGCCGGCTTTATTATTTAAATTATATTTTGTAACAAGAGTCATCAAATCAGCATAAGATTCATTTGGAAACTCTTCAACATCTGAATCTTCTTTTCGTGAACTTTCACTTCTGACATCTAAGTTTTCATTCTGTAAATGTTCGATATTTGAATCTTCATTTTGTAAATTTTCAACATCTGAGTCTTTATTTCGTGAACTTTCGGACAAAATTTCTTCAAAACGTTCTGGAATATTACTGATAACTTCTAATGAAACTGAAACATCAGCATCATAATCACCATATTCAAATAGATCTGTTATCTCTGAACCTGATGGTAAGTTTTCTATTTCTTGAATACTTTGTCTTTCTTCTATACGATTAAAATCATCATTATCTNTAGCGATACAAACCTAAATCCAAGTGATGCATTCTATCGGGTACAGTGGCAACGTAAACATTTATATTTCTAAATTAAAAATAATATAAAGTTAGAATGTACTCAACAATATAAAAGAGTATCACGAAAACTTACGGAATATTTCAAAAATAATTGAAAATTGGTTCTAAACTAGCTTTTTCCGTTGTACCATTATTATAATATTGCAACATATTTTCTTTGTTACGAAGTACCATCTGGTCATCCCTTAAACGTGTATTATTTAAATTTTCTTTTGATACTAGACAAAAATGACAAGGATAGTTTGAATTTGTTGATTTATAAGTTAACGAAAAAGTACATGCTTCTGGCCAATCGCATATTATTGTAGAAACTCTCGGAAAAAATCAGAAAATTTCGTTATCAATTTTTAATTCAATGCCATCACCATCATCATCATGATTTGTTCCAAAAGAAATTTAATAGAATTGTGAAAGGTTTTGCGAACTAATTTTTTAAATTCAGAGGATTTTTTTTCTCTCTCATCTTTAGCAGATAAAATCAGAAGGTATCCCAATAACTGTTTGGCATCTTTATTTCTTCTCCATGTGGGAATATTGACAAGAGAAATATATATAGGATGAAGTGACCCCTTACCCAAGGTGTCAGTTGTAGTTGCATCTGAATAAAGGATGATAGACAAAATGTATGCTACCGATGGGATTGATTCTTTCGCTTTTTTCCACCAGTTTCCAGTATATTGTTTTCCATATAATTGTTCATTTTCAATCTATAATAATATGTATAATATGTTTAGTGATCTTTAACTTGTGTCAGTATAAACAATGAATAAAATTTTTTACCTCCAATTTTTTGTAATCATACACAAAAAGCTAGGAAATTTCTGGATTTGATAAAAGATTTTCTATACATTTTATAACTGGTTGATAATTTATAAAGTATTCTTTATTATTATGCACTAATATATGATGTTTATAATATAATAATCGTGATAAATTCATTTTATCCATATACTTTCGGCCAGTTTCAATATTTTTAGGAAGGGGAGAAATGGATAAATTGGAATGCTTATTAAAAAATTTGATAATTGCATTGCCGGCTTTATTATTTAAATTATATTTTGTAACAAGAGTCATCAAATCAGCATAAGATTCATTTGGAAACTCTTCAACATCTGAATCTTCTTTTCGTGAACTTTCACTTCTGACATCTAAGTTTTCATTCTGTAAATGTTCGATATTTGAATCTTCATTTTGTAAATTTTCAACATCTGAGTCTTTATTTCGTGAACTTTCGGACAAAATTTCTTCAAAACGTTCTGGAATATTACTGATAACTTCTAATGAAACTGAAACATCAGCATCATAATCACCATATTCAAATAGATCTGTTATCTCTGAACCTGATGGTAAGTTTTCTATTTCTTGAATACTTTGTCTTTCTTCTATACGATTAAAATCATCATTATCTAATAACATATCAGTGACTTCTGAAACTTCTGTATTGGATTCTTCTGTACTAACATCATAAAGGTTTATACATCTATTTACATGTTGGGAATATGAATTACGGTTAGAAAAATAACGAACATTGCAATAAGGACATTTATAACTTGTAGACATTTTTTAAAAATTAAATTTTTTGAAATTTTAAGATACTTTTAACTGTTCTTTTTCATTATACTTATATATTTTTTTAATTTTATTTTTTTTCCTTTTTACAACAATAAGAAAATTATTCAAATGTTTNAAAGGTTTATACATCTATTTACATGTTGGGAATATGAATTACGATTAGAAAAATAACGAACATTGCAATAAGGACATTTATAACTTGTAGACATTTTTTAAAAATTAAATTTTTTGAAATTTTAAGATACTTTTAACTGTTCTTTTTCATTATACTTATATATTTTTTTAATTTTATTTTTTTTCCTTTTTACAACAATAAGAAAATTATTCAAATGTTTCGCTTTTCTATATCTTGCAATAAATATCTAATAATGAATAATTATAAAAATCATTCAAAATTTTCACTTTTCTTTATTTTGGGTAATAATTATTTTTTATTTTCACTATATTTCACTGGTCAAATGAACAAAAATTGGAATCCTATTGATGACGCAAATATGTATAAATCGGACATCCTATTTGTGAAAATTCATAAATCAGAAATTCCTATTCATAAATCAAAAAAAATCGACTGCCAATATTTAATAAATCTTAGCAAATTTAGCCATTAATCAAAATCCTATTCATGATAAAACCGTTCTATTTTTTTTCATTTGACTAGTGTTTTGTGATATAACAAGAAAATAAAGACATATCACTAGTTATAATTTATGGTAAATAAGAATATTCATTTTTATTTATATTTCATAATATAATTTATAGTAAATAAGATACAATAAATTGATAAAAATTATTATTTTATTTTCGTTATATTTCGTAATATAACAAGAAAATAAAGACATTATCACTTGTTATAATTTATGGTAAATAATGATATAATAGGAAATAAAGATAAAGATTATAATCTTTTTTGGACAATAAATGCGTATTGATATACTTGATATAACTAACCGTAATACAGTTTAAAAATATAATGTAACAATTTTAATTTTTACTTATTTGTAACATTTCGGAGATTTTCAAATAACATATTAAGGTAAAATAGATTTAATTGAATTAATAATATAATTTTCTTGATATATTTTTAAGACATTTGGATCTTACGAGAATCAATTGTTTCTCGAGTAAAAAAATAAATTTCGTAAGTATGTGAAAATCAAAGGTGAATTTAATATCATCGGTGTAAGAATAGCAGAAAGATTCGAATTAAAATTTATATTATAGAATTTATATTATTTGTATAAATATTATTTTTATTATATAACGTAATAAAGAGAATTATTTTATTATTATATTATTATATGCAAATAAATAATTATAAAATTTTAATGTAAAAATTGATATCACGAAAATAATTAAATACGAAAACTTTCGAAATTAAACGTAAATTTTTACGTAAAATCTATGTAGATTTATGCGATTTTTTTTCGCAACGTATTAATAATCTAATATTACGTTTCAAAAATTTCTAGAAAATTATTTCAAAGATCTTTGTGGGTGTCGTAATTTTCTGGAAAAATTATGGACCAAAAAGTTTACGGAATATTACGCCTATTAAAATTTCCTGATGTAGAAAATTTCATTTTAAAAATAAATATGATTTTTATTTTAATTTGTTTTAATAAATGTTTATCAGTAAATTTTTTTAAATGTAAGCCTTCGAAATATTTCACTTTGTAATATTTACGAAAGTTATTGGTATTAAAAATTTTTATTTTTATTAATAAAATGTAATACTGTAGAAATTATTAATATTATTTTATCATAATAAATGTAATATTTATGAAGGTTATTAGTCTAATAACCTTCAATAATTTTAAAAACAAAATTATTTCAATAATCTTTGTTATAAAAAATTTCCTGATGTTCAATTGTCTAATAACCTTTTTGATTTTTATCCAGTGTTAAATAACAGTTCACTTCTGCAGGAATATCTGGATAGTTTTTTTCTTCTTTTTTATTTAATCTTAACTAATTATATATTTTTGAAAGAAATTCACTTACCATAATTGATCTTCCATTTTTCTTTTTATATAATGGTATATTTCCATTTAACATCCAAATCTCTTGCTTTCTATTATTTGAATAAAAATACTCTCATCATGGATAACAAGAATTAATTCCTATTCGCTTACTTCAAGTTTCAGTAAAATCAATTCTATAGTTTCTCCTTCATATTTTGCCATTCGACATTTCAAATTTTTTATTTTTTTTAAAAATAGTTTCTGATACTTGATTTGCTCATAACTGTCACATCAAAAAATTTTAAAAGGCGAAAATTTCCGGAAAATTTTCACTTCGAAAATTTTTCGCAATTTTTCGCAAAAATTTGCGGAAATTTACGAAATTTTTCGAAAAGTTTCGAAGTGAAAATTTCCGGAAGATTTTTGCATAAAATTTGCGAAAATTTCCACTTCAAAAAATTTTTGGTTAAATAAAAAATGTTTTTTATTTTGTAACACAAAATGATCTTGTTTATTTACTAAATGAATGATCTTGTTTCGAACTCTTTTAAAAATTATTATTCTCATGAAATTTTAGGATAAAAATTTTCGGAAATTTTCAAAAATTTATTTATTTTTCAAGTAAGTATGTTGGTTTTTGACGAGGTTGGGGTCGTCCGAAACTTCTTGAGTCCCTTTAGTTATGTTAAACTGATGGATTAGGGTAGAGTTCCTATAAGAAAAGTTCTCGACGTTCCTTTTTCTTGATTAACACAACTCTTATACTACGATGCGTTACCTTTTCCGTGGTTTTTTTCTGCGTAACAGGTAGTAGTTCAGCAGGTTATGTTCATAACTTTGCTGTTCTTTACCTTTTCTGTGGTTTTTCGGAGTTTCAGGTAGACGTTCAACAGGTTATTCATAACCTTGCTGTCTAGAAGTAGGATACTCTCGGACGCTAATATGCTTACTTAAAAACAGTGCACAGTTTATTCAATACTGTTTCTAACATCTTTTTTCTTTTCTTTTTCATTAGTATCGATTCAGAATTTTCCAAAGATTTTCGATGAATTTTATTTTTTATTTTTTTTCAAATATTCAAATTAGATTAATTCTTTAGTTTTTTTCGATCACTTTTAAATTAATTGTTATTTTTCGCAATATTTCATAAAAATCTTTATTATGTAAAAAAATATAATAAACTAATATATATATGCTAGTCATCAGTAAATTTCTGAATAATAATTTCGGTATAATAATTTAATAATCTACTTATTTTCGTTTACAAGTAAAGTTACAAATACTTACAATATTAATCGATAAAGGATATTTTATGGCATTCATTTTTTGAGTTATTAGATTAGTTTTTATTATTTTCATTATTTTCGCAATATTTCATAAAATCTTATGTAAAAAAAAATTATAATAAACCAATGCGTTCTTTATTATGTAAAAATATAATTAACTGATAATATATAATAAACTGATAATAAAATGTAATATAATAAAAAAAATATATATTTTTGAATTTTTTTAATGTTTCAGATCTTTTCGAAATCTATTCCTATTCATTTCTTTCTTCTCTTTCACTTCTTCTTTCTTCACTTCTTCGTTCTACGCTTCTTCTTTCTACGCTTCTTCCTNTGCGGAAATTTACGAAATTTTTCGAAAAGTTTCGAAGTGAAAATTTCCGGAAGATTTTTGCATAAAATTTGCGAAAATTTCCACTTCAAAAAATTTTTGGTTAAATAAAAAATGTTTTTTATTTTGTAACACAAAATGATCTTGTTTATTTACTAAATGAATGATCTTGTTTCGAACTCTTTTAAAAATTATTATTCTCATGAAATTTTAGGATAAAAATTTTCGGAAATTTTCAAAAATTTATTTATTTTTCAAGTAAGTATGTTGGTTTTTGACGAGGTTGGGGTCGTCCGAAACTTCTTGAGTCCCTTTAGTTATGTTAAACTGATGGATTAGGGTAGAGTTCCTATAAGAAAAGTTCTCGACGTTCCTTTTTCTTGATTAACACAACTCTTATACTACGATGCGTTACCTTTTCCGTGGTTTTTTTCTGCGTAACAGGTAGTAGTTCAGCAGGTTATGTTCATAACTTTGCTGTTCTTTACCTTTTCTGTGGTTTTTCGGAGTTTCAGGTAGACGTTCAACAGGTTATTCATAACCTTGCTGTCTAGAAGTAGGATACTCTCGGACGCTAATATGCTTACTTAAAAACAGTGCACAGTTTATTCAATACTGTTTCTAACATCTTTTTTCTTTTCTTTTTCATTAGTATCGATTCAGAATTTTCCAAAGATTTTCGATGAATTTTATTTTTTATTTTTTTTCAAATATTCAAATTAGATTAATTCTTTAGTTTTTTTCGATCACTTTTAAATTAATTGTTATTTTTCGCAATATTTCATAAAAATCTTTATTATGTAAAAAAATATAATAAACTAATATATATATGCTAGTCATCAGTAAATTTCTGAATAATAATTTCGGTATAATAATTTAATAATCTACTTATTTTCGTTTACAAGTAAAGTTACAAATACTTACAATATTAATCGATAAAGGATATTTTATGGCATTCATTTTTTGAGTTATTAGATTAGTTTTTATTATTTTCATTATTTTCGCAATATTTCATAAAATCTTATGTAAAAAAAAATTATAATAAACCAATGCGTTCTTTATTATGTAAAAATATAATTAACTGATAATATATAATAAACTGATAATAAAATGTAATATAATAAAAAAAATATATATTTTTGAATTTTTTAATGTTTCAGATCTTTTCGAAATCTATTCCTATTCATTTCTTTCTTCTCTTTCACTTCTTCTTTCTTCACTTCTTCGTTCTACGCTTCTTCTTTCTACGCTTCTTCCTACACTTCTTCTTTCTCCGCTTCTTCTTTTTCCGCTTCTTCTTCCTTCTCTTTCTTCACTTCTTCTTCCTTCTCTTTCTTCACTTCTTCCTTCTCTTTCTTCATTTCTTCCTTCGCTTCGTTCTACGCTTCTTCTTTCTACACTTCTTCTTTCTCCGCTTCTTCTTTCTCCGCTTTTTCTTCCTTCTCTTTCTTCACTTCTTCTTCCTTCTCTTTCTTCATTTATTTCTTCGCTTCTTTCTCTACTTCTTCTTTCTCTTTCTTCACTTCTTTTTTCTTCATTTCTTTCTTCGCTTCTTCTTTCTCCACTTTTTCTTCCTTCTCCGCTTCTTTCTCTTTCACTTCTTTCTCCACTTCCTTCTCCCTCATTTCTGCTCACTTCTCCTTCATCCTCATCTTCATCTTCATCTGATGTACTTGAGTCACTTTCCGTTTCTTTGTTAGAATCTGAGTCTTTCAAATCAAATTCTCGGCCGGTTTCCATTTTTTTCTATTAATAAAATTCTTTTTTAGTATTTAAAAAAATTAAAAAATCAAAAAAATCCGTATATTTTTAATACTTACTAAATTTCTTTTTAACCTTTTACTTAAAAATTTATTATCATTTTTTAATATTTCATTATTTGAGTTTAAGAAACTTTCGCATATTGCTACGACGAAAGATATTTGTTCTTTGGATACTTTCGAAGTATCCTGCCACGTTTCGTTAATGATTTTTTCACACCAGGTGGTTTCATCATTTTCCAACTTTGAATATAACTTTTTGTAATATTGTTTGACTATTGGTAATGATTTCCAAGCTTTTATCTCGCTTGGAGTTAACTTCATATTTATTTTGGAGAGACTTCTAAATACAGAAAATATCGATTTTCTGATTTGGGTAGACAACGCTCCTCTTCTAGACCGGTGCCTTTCTACTAACTTTAAATGATTCAAAATCTTTAGTTAATTATTGAGATATCTGGATTATAATGTATTTAGTAAAACTTACTTTTCTTTGTAGAATCATATCAAAATAAAACGTCCAGCGTTTATTGCTCCAATTTTCGAAAAGTTCCAGATATTTATTTGCTAAAAATCTTGCTGAAATCTCTTTCAGCTTTTTGGAATTTGGGTAAATTTTTTTAGAAATTGACTTGTTTGCAATCTCTCCAATAATTTTCTTTTTTTTAAAAAATATTATCAGTAAAATAGTTTTTTTTATAAAAATAAATAAAAATGAATAAATAAAATAAATAAATAAAATACTTACACTAATAAAGGTTTGGTCATACATTTCGTTACTTTCTTTCATCATTTTACTATTTTCCATCATTTTTCTGATATCTGAAACTTCTTTTCGAAGGTCCCCAACTTTTTTATCGATTTTCACCAAATAATTTAATATACGATCTTCTTTTTTTTTCCTTGCCAACGTAGATTCATCTAATAAAATAAATTATATATTATTATTTATTATAAAATATTTTTATTGAAAATTTTTTAAAATATTACTTTCGCCTTCGGAATATTGTTCTTCTCTTCCTTTTTCAGTTCTTCTTTTTTTGGTTGCACGAGTTTCTAGTTCTTCACCACCACTTTCTATTATAATTGGTGTTGTTGATTCTATCAATATACAGATGTTCCTGTTACAAAATTGGAAATCTCTCTTCTTTTTTTTGCCTTATTACTACTTAATCTTCCGGATAAAAGATCATTAACTCTTTTTTTATTTTTTTTATTTTTTTCTTGATAAAAGCTAATTAAAGTTTTTTGCGACATTACGAAAATTTTTAGATGTTCGAGGATTTTAAATAGATATTTAAATATTTATGCAAATATTTTGGAAAATTTTATGGTAAAGTTAGAAGAATTCTGATTCTTTATATACATTTTTTTTTGCATCCCATTTTTCTAAATTTTCTAAATTTTAATAATAACTTCGAATATTTTCTAAATGTATCATCATACTTGTATTATCTTTCATTAGATGTCATCCTTCCTTTCTTTCTTTTGAAACACATCATTCTAATTAATTTTGTAAATCATCTTAGGATACATAATTATGAAATAAAAAAATAATATTATCGAATATTTCCGTATACATATTTGATAATTCATTAAATAATTGTTTTTAATTAAATTCCTACATGTTAAAAAGAAATAATAATTAATAATAAAAAGAATAATAGGGATGATAGAATTATTGAGGCAAAAAAATAAAGTAAATATCGCATTATATATATATTAATATAATACGAAACTTCATAAACAATACATTTATTAATATAATACAAATAATACAACAATAATTTATAATAATATACTATAAAATAAAATATAATGCAAAATTAAAATAAATATTTATTTACAAAGTATTCATTATTTTGTCTAGACTTAGGCGGGGCTGTAGCCTCCCAGTAAAAGGATAAAACCTTTTACAGTGGCTGGCTAGGCGGTAGTTATTTATAACTTAGTCAGGTTTTATTCTTCATGTATTTTTTATTAAATATTAATAAATGAATAAAGTCGAGGCCTCACTGGTCCAATTCCATTACAAAGTATTCATTATTTTTATCAAAGCGTAGAACTACATGAATTGTATCTTCGATCGCTTCTATTTCTATAAAATTGTACATCTCTACCAATCTCAATAAAGGACAGCCGTAAACAAATGGAGTTTCTTCAATAAAATCATACCATTGTACAAGTGCAAGATGTATTGGTGATTTATTTGGTAGTCTTATTTCTGTTATTAATAATGTCTAAATAATAAAAAAGAGTTAAGTAATCTTCTACATTTTATTATGAAAATTATTTAATAGTTAATATATACCTGTGCATAACAAATTCCTTTATCTGATAAATATTCAGAAAGTTCCTCCTCATTCATATTGACAGCAATATTACTGAACCATGGTCTATGGTGAAAATCATTTTTGTACGTAAAATAGCACCATTTTTTAATGTAATGGAACTATATATCTTTATTCGGCAGAAATTATATTCAAAATATTGAGATATACTTTCAAGCAATCAATAAATTTCTCAAAACCTTTTATTATTTTTTTATCCAAATTCAGATCTTTTTTATTTTGCTCAATCATGGATTCCGAAAGATCAAAGTCAAATAATTTTGCGGTGTACACGAAAGCCATTGGAGTTTTAGTTTTTCCTATACGATTTCGCGAGACAATTGCTCGGCGTCAAATCTAAAAATAAAAAATCATTAAATTTCGAAATATTATATGATAAATTATTGTTTTTTATTTACATTTTCTATTATTTGCTTTTCTACTTCTTTTTTATTACTGAGACGATATAGAATCTTCACATAAGTTTTATGTAAACTTTCATATGTTTCGGTTGTATATCCATTTATTGCTCCATATTCCCGAATTGTATCGACGATGTGATAAATCCATGAATGAAGTTTCGGAAATTTCAAATGAGAATTCGAAATCTTTTGAAATAATTTAATGAATAGATCACCCCAATTATTGATTGCTTTCTATATAATTAAATAAATTAATATTTTATTTATGTATATCAACCTTTCTAATATCCTCCAGATAATTATTTTTACCTGAAAATTTTCCAGATCACTTTCTTTAAATTTTTCTGATCTACTCAGTAAATACATTTCATTCCATTTCACGTAGACTTCCGAAAGATCTTCAATTTGTAAATCATCGACCACAAACACCATGATCTTCATCATATCTCTATATTCGTTTGCAGTTAATCGGGATAATTGTATCCCTTTTTTAAATACTTTTAATTGCCAATGTCTTGGAATATCCGCAATTCTTTTGTTTACTTTATTCAATGATTTTTTTTTCTTCAATAATTCCATAGTAAATTCTATTTGATATTTGAATAGATCTAGATCTAAGTGATGCATTCTATCAGGTACAGTGGCTGCATAAATGTTTAAATTTCCAAATTTAAACAAATAAGGTTAGAATATGCCCTTAAAATATATAAATATTTAAATATATAAATAAACAAACTTACGGGATGTTCCAAAAGTAATTATTGACCTGTTCCAAACCTGCCAATTTACTTGTATTACTATCAAAATATTCTTTCATATTTACATGGTTACGGAGTATCACTTCTTTTCTTATATCAATAAGATCTTCTCTTTGAACTAAACAAAAATGACAAGGATAATTCGAATTGGCTGATTTATAAGTTAACGAAAACGTGCAGGCTTCCAGCCAATCACAGATTATAGTGGATATTCTCGGAAAAAATCAAATATCTTTGTCATCAATATTAAAATCAACACCATCACCTTGGAATAATGGATCTAATAGAAATTTAATAGAATTATGAAAGGTTTCGCGAGCCAATTCCTTAAATTCA
>PQFF01000024.1:205822-223038 GCA_003547095.1 Diversispora epigaea | reverse complement strand
AAAAAAAAAAAAAAAAAAAAAAAACTTTCGTCCCAAAAAAATGTGATACTCTCTCTCCGCGTCAGTTATTCTTAGGCGCAGTAAACAAACTTAAGTGAACTTATTTTTCTCTAATATCTAGTCGGAGGGTAGCAGGTCGACCTGATAAGACTAGTTCGAGGGCCTGGATTGAGGAATAAGTTCGCGACGTTCTGTTTCTGGTGTCTGGTTCTGGTTTCTTTGGTGGAAAACGTAGACAATTTCTTTGCTTTCTTTTCGGGAGCGTATGAAAAAAAATTTTTACTCTTTTCATATCAATACAAAGGTATATAAAGTAATGAAAGAACGGTTGGCGGTCACTACCTTTATCCTGATGTCAAAAGTATCGCTTTAAATACGAACGTGGAAAACAAAGAAGTTTTCCTGAAGCTGTCTAAAACTTTCGCTTACGAAGGGTATTTCTGTGCCACAAAATTTTCCATTTTTCATGGCTATAACTTTTTGGGGAAATTGTCAAATCTCGGTTTGACCCTGAATTGTCGATCTTGATGATCAGGTGTGATGCGAAAACTGCGGCGTTTTGTGGGACTACGGTGACGATCGGTGGTGTGGATGTTACAAAATTATTGGAATTATAAATATTGGATATCTTTACCACGTGACTTGTTGACGGTTTGATCGGGGATTTAGCTCTGGACATTGCAGAGTATGCTGGGAGAACCCTCCGGTTCGACAAATAATTTCACCAACATCTAATGCGTGTAGGTCTGAGCCTTTTTCTTAAATCTGGGGTCCAGGTTTTTGTGTTAACCTCCGGGAAACAGCGTAAAGGTATAATGGGCGAGGAGTTGTCCTCTAAGGTGTCGTAGGTGGGAAGAAGTCATATATGTGGGGACCGATGTTGTTCGGCAAGGAGTCGAAGGGGTGGGATTACAAAATTATGGCCTCATAATTTTTTATTTTTTATGACAAGTGTGGTGCTTTCGCATCTTCCAATGTAATTTTATGTTGGTCGCAGTTGGGTAGGTGGTAATTAGTATAGAAATATATTAATTTAGTCATAGACTTCTTGTAATTGTACTTGTTTTTTAGTTTTTCGGAACTTGTAAATTTGTATTATGCATTAATCTTAAGCCCTTGCGAGTCTAATAAAAAAAAAAAAAAAAACTTTCGTCCAGTTTCGATGTTTTTTGGGAGAGGTGACAATTGAGATAAATCCGAATGTTTGTTAAAGAATTTTATAATTGCATTTCCAGCTTTGTTATTAAGATTATTTTCTATAACAAGTGCTATCAAATACGCATATGCTTCATTTGGAAATTCTTTAATGTTTTCAACTTCGGATTCTTCATTGCTTTGTAAACTTGCGAGTAAAATTTCATCAAAGTTTTCATATTCCTTCGGAATATTGCTTAAATGTGATACGGGTTCTTCATTGCTTTGTAAACTTGCGGATAAAATTTCATCAAAGTTTTCATATTCCTCCGGAATATTACTTAAATGTGATATTTCACCAAAAGAAATATCACCAGCATAATCCTGATCACTTTCATATTGGTAAAAAACTTGTGAGTTTTCTTCTCGAATAATTTGAAATTCATTTATGCGACTAAAATCTTCATCATCTAATGACATTTCGTTAACACTTGAGACAATATCTGAAATATCCTCACTAGATTCTTCTGTACTTAAATAAACAGTATTAATGCATCGATTAACATGCTGAGAGTATGCATTCCGTGTTGAAAAATTATGAGGGCAATGTGGACATTGAAAACTTGTAGACATTGTTTATATTAGAATATTAAAAAAGTTCAAATTGTTTTGAAAAAATCAATATTTTGTTTTAAAGAGAATTGAAATTATTCGACTTTATTTTTAATTTAAAAATTGTCAATGGTACTCTTTCATGGTACTTAAATATCTTTTCCAATATTTCAAATCTGTATNACCCGAGCTGAATTATGGGCAATTTTGGTAGCCCTTAAACTTTTACCATATGCAGCAACTGCAACAATCAAAACAGATAGTCAAGCGAGCATAGGTGCTATAAAAAACTTTATTGCGAACAAGAAAAACAATGCCTGGAAAAAATACCAAAATCCTTTTCTACTACAAGTAATTACCGACCTAACAAAGAAAAAAAATCTCAAAGTAAACTACGTCAAAGTCAAAGCACATGCAGGAACAGCGGAAAATGAGTTTGCAGACCAACTTGCAAAGTGGGGAGCATCACAAAACGAGGTAATAAGCCTAAACTACGATATACTCAATAGACACGTACACCACCGGTGGAACTATCAAATAGTAGATTCCCCAATTAAAGAAATCATCAAGACAAATAACAAAGTAAAACACCAAACAGAATGGGCAACTTTAAACCGCACGATTAAATGGAACAATAAGCATATACAAAGAGAAACAAATTGGCAACTGTCCTTTCAAATAATACATGGTTCCAAAATCACAAACCTAATAACCTCACAAGAAGATCACAACAAAAGGAAACTCAGTATAAAATTACTAAACGATGAATTACCAACCAAAAAACGACTGCATGAAAGAAAACTACTCATATATACAGACAGTATATGTGTATCTTGCAATAAGTCACAAGAGGATAGCCTACATGTCTTCACCTGCAACGGATTTGCTAATACACTCCGAAATGGCTTCATGCATTACATAATAAACAAAGTTACCGAAATAAAGGGCAACACAAAAAAACAACTGATTACTAATGTTCTTAAAACCAGTAATTTTGCAAAAATAGACGTGCTCCGACAGATTCGAGCATATAATTTTCAGGACAAGTTCAGCTTCATAGACATTATACGTGGCCTTATCCCCAAACAACTCCAAAAGAACCTAACAAGAATAATAAGCAAAACAGAAGCAAAAAAAACAATACTTAACACGTTTATGGAACTCCGCGACAAAAAATGGGAAAAATGGATTGCCAGATGCGAAAACTTCTTAAAGTGGGAGAATGATAACAACATAACGAAAGAAGAAAAACGGAAAAAAGAAAGACTAATACGACTAGAAACAATTGAATATAAAAAATTAAAAGAAAATCTAAAAGAAACATGTATACTAATTAGACAAAAAATATTAAATAATTTTTTTTTAGAAGGTTATGGCCTTCATGACCTTTTTTATAACATAGACGAATGTGGGGTCTTGACCTCTTCAGAATAGATTTCTATTCTGTAGCAGCTGGTCAGGCGGTAAGCTAGTTAGCTTAGGATAATTAGTTTTAGCTTTTTTTTATTTATAAAAAATGTAATTTGTAATTAATCTTTATGTATTTAGCTATTAAAAGCAAAACGTTATATATATAAATAAAAATAAGACCTTGCTAGTCTTTTAAAAAAAAAAAAAAAAAAAGAACTTTCGACCAGTTTCGATATTTTTTGGAAGAGGCGATTNATAACAAACATTAAAATAAAGTTCGTAAGCCTATAGAAGTTCACCTTATTAAAAATTCGAATTTAAAATTAGATATCTTACACAGGTCAAAATCCAAATATCAGGCACCTATCGGGCACCTATCAGGCACCTATCAGGTATCCGATATATTTGAATATCGGATACCTATCGAGTGCAAATAATATTTTTATATATATTGGGCACCCGATATCTAGGGTTTTTTTTTGTAAATTTTATAATGCACTCGATATGGTAACAATATTAATTATTATTATTTCAGACACCTGATATTACCTTCAATATCGGGTACATGATAATAAATAGTAATATCGGGTATATATCAGACACCTGATTTATTAAAAATTTTATTCAGATTTTTCCCTATTAGGCACACAATTTGATATTTTTGGCTTATCTGTTATACAACCTATCAGATGCATATACTTAAAATTCAAGTTTTCTTACATAAAATCAGATATACTTTAAAGTTTATTGTTTGATATGCTCATTGTATTAGATAATCTCTTTATTATTAATTAATAAATAAATAAAATTAAAATTAAATATTAAATCTTCGATTTAATGATATTATTGAAACATAATTATTTTTATTCTTATTTCCCATCTGATAGTTTATTTTAATGGCTCGACTATATATTCTATACACTGCAATAATTGAATCTTGACTTTCTTCATAGTATTTTCCATTCCATAACTCAGTATTGGATACTTCAGGCTCCATAAATTTATGCTTAAATTGTATACTAAAGGAAGGCGCATTTTTATACTATTTAACATATGCTAGAAGATGTGTTTTGGGTCCTTTTGAAAGTGTTAGAGTATATTCGAAGTAATATTGTACCTCCCCAGGATAAATATCACTTGTTCCATTTTTATATGCTTTCCACTTCGCTAATATAATTGCATTATTTTTATGTCGTCCAGTGATCTTGGACTCAAATATTTCATTACCTATTATTAATCGTGTATGTTGGTTCATAGTTACTTCCATACATGCGTTCACATTTTTCTAGGAATACTTATCTTTTCATGTGAAGGTGTTAGCATACGTCCTGGTATATATTCAGTGCCATAGATTTTATTGGACGTGTTATGTCTCAGGAAGATGAAATACTGTAACTCTTCTCTATCAAATTCATTAGTTACAGCTAAGCTGCCAGCTTTTTTTGGTATAAGAAATTTAAGAGAATTCTCCAAGAGACTAGACATCCATTGATATGAAAAATAATAATCTACAAGTGAATTTTTAAGAACAATTCGCATAAGTTCGGGTTCGATCTGCCGATTACTATTAGGATATGAACCTATGAAAAGATTTGTATTAAAATTTTATTTATTATAATTTCGTACACTCGATATGTGCAGCTTACCTATGTATCCATTTAATCGTTCGTACGGGAATAACCAAAAACTATAAACAGAGCCATAATCCCGTATGCATTCAGGAATATGCATTGACAAATGGATATTACTTGTAATAAATTCAGGTCCATAGGTTCTTTCTATATTTATTGACATATCCCTTAATCTTTCTTGGGCTTTTTGTAGATCATCTTCAGTAACAAATCTAGCAACTAACATCAGGAAATTTTTTATGTCGGAGGTTATTGTAATAATTTCGTTTTCAAAGGTTATTGAAGGTTATCAGACCAATAACCTTCGCAAATATTACGTTTATTATGATAAAGTGAAGGTTATTGAAGGTTATCGATATCAATAACCTCTGGAATATTACGTTTTATTAATAAAAATGAAGGTTTTCGGTACCAATAACCTTCGTAAATATTACGTTTATGTTGGAGATATTTGAAGGTTATCGGAGTAAAGGACTTCGAAGGCTTACGTTTAAAAAAATTTACTGATGAATAAGTTACACGCCAAACAAAATGTCCCAATATCTTTCTATCATTATCATCTAACATGTCTCATAAAATTGTTGTTGTATATATCATAATAAAGGTCTTTCATTGGTCAGCAGTGAGCTTTGAAAATCCTTCTCCGATAGTAATTTTTGGAGGGATTTGACCAATATCAAATGGAAGTTGAACGTTATCCATTCTCTTTTGTGTTATATGAAGTTGCTCAGAATTTAGCTTATTTTCTTTAATAAATATGGATTGAATAATCCATTTTGCAATCCCAAGGAACAAACAATGCACTACTACAAATCTGATCGGAGGAGACGAAGCAATTCAGACCATTGCACTCCGTTTATTTTAAAATGAGCTTCTCTTGTTCCTCTGGTGTCACAAGGACCCCAAGCAATCTATGAATAGGTCAGATAATACTAAATTAGGAAATAAGAAAGGAAAAATATAATTTTTGTAAGTAAATTTTTAAATTTTAATTAAAAATAAGCAACTTTTTAAAAATTTTACTATGATAGCTAAGCAAACTCTAATGTGACCTATTTATAGATTGCTCGGGGTCCTCAACCGGCTCTTGCAAGAAATTTAGTAAGTAAATTTCATATCACACCAGATTTTTAAAATTTTCGAAAACTAACAAAATTTTAAAAAATAGAGAAAAATTGAAAATGAAGAAGGTTTTGAATACGAATCGGACTCATCTCCAACTCCCCAAAGACCAGTATCTCCAGAAAGACAGAAAGATCCTGAAAAACAGATAGAACCCGAAAGAAACAAAGGAAAGAAAAGAATTATTGAAGTCGAAACTTTACGAAAAAATCTTAAAAAATCCAAAAGAAAAGTAGAAAATAACGAATATAAAGGTAAAAAAAATGATGAATATGAAGGTGACGAAGGTGAAGAAGGTGAAAAAGATGACGAAGGTGAAGATGATGATGACGAAGATGACGAAGATAAAGAAGGTGAAGATGAAGAATATCATAATGAAATAGTAAATATAGAAAGCGAGGATTAAGAAATAAAAAATATAATTTTAAATATTCGGAAATTTTTGTATTAATGTAAATAAAATAATAATAATAATAAAATAATAATAATATTTGAAAAATAATAAAAAATTTTGTNGTTAAAAAAAATCAAGAAGACATGAAAGAAGAAATAAAAACTATTAAAGAAGAAGTCGCCATACTTTCACATGATCAAGCTTGTATAGATGTTAGTATAATATTAAAATTTGAACATTTCGCAAATATTCGCAATATTAACAATTTTTATAAATAGGCTGTGATAATTAAGTCTGCTCAAGACCTGTTAGAAAAAAAAATATATCCCAATTATGACGAATTCAAAGAATCTGCCGAATTTTTTCTAAGAGAATCTGATAATGAATTTTTCTCCACTTTGGGTAGTAAATGGGAACTATATTTTGAAAAAAAATTCGAAAACCTGTAAGTAAAATCTATAAATTGATATTTTGAAGAGTTTTGTAATTAATTTTTTTAAAAATTTATAGTTATCAAAAAGGCTCTGTTTTCTTAGAGGCACCTTGTGTGCGCGAATAAAAACAGCAATTTTTGAAAATTTCAGCAATATGTTACCTTCAATTAGTAATGTAGCGAAAGCATCTGAAATTGCGGCGTGGAAGAAGAAACTTGCTGTTTCAAATTGTTTTCATAAATTATTTGAAAAAATCGAAGACGACGAAAATAACACATATATGACAAAAATAATTAAAAATGTCTGGCCTAAGAAAAAAAATATTCCAAATCTTCAAATCGCCTGGGCGATTTCTATTTCAGAAATTTTTCTCAACCCGAAAAATGAAGTTATCAAAATGTCAGAAGAAATTATACAACCGGCAGGACCCCGAGCAATTTATGAATAGGTCAGATAATACTAAATTAGGAAATAAGAAAGGAAAAATATAATTTTTGTAAGTAAATTTTTAAATTTTAATTAAAAATAAGCAACTTTTTAAAAATTTTACTATGATAGCTAAGCAAACTCTAATGTGACCTATTTATAGATTGCTCGGGGTCCTCAACCGGCTCTTGCAAGAAATTTAGTAAGTAAATTTCATATCACACCANTTAGGATGTAGTTATATAATATTGCACGTATTTTTTATTTCAATTTTTTTTTTTCATTTTCTGTAATATTATTATTTTTTACTTGCATTTTCCGTAACATTACTATTACCTTTACATGAAATTATTAATACACTGAGTTTAAACTGTAGTTTAACAACTCTAGACAGACATTTTTTTTTGTTTTATTTCGATAACACTACAAATTTTATTTTATTGTCTGGTAATAAGGTATGTATGTATTAGTTGTTACTATATGCTATATTCTTTCGAATCTACATACTTTAGAATATAATCAAATAATACTGCACGTATTTTTATTAGTTTCCATAACATTACTATTTATTTCAATTTTTTTGTTTGCATTTTCCGTAACATTACTATTTTTTTGTTTATTTTTATGAAATATTTATTTATTATTTAAGATGAGCAATTTGAACAAATTATTTAAAAAAAAAAAACAAAACCCTTCGCGCACCTCTTCATATTCACGCACTTCTTCTTCGCGCCCATCCTCGGCTTTAGCTTCACGCCCTTCTTCGACTTCAGCTTTACGCCTTTCTTCGGCTTCAGCTTTACGCCCTTCTTCGGCTTCAGCTTCACGTCCTTCTTTATTTCCACGTCCACTACTAGAATCTGAAGATTCAGACTTAACCTCGTCTTCAATAAATCAAATGAATGATGGTATAATAATATATTGGTTTAATTATTTCAAAAAAAATTAAAATGACTAAAAATTTTTTATGTTTCAAGCTGTTACAAGAAGAATCTTTTCGAAATTGGATAATCTAAAAACACTTCTAGAAAAAGTTAAAAAAAATCAAGAAGACATGAAAGAAGAAATAAAAACTATTAAAGAAGAAGTCGCCATACTTTCACATGATCAAGCTTGTATAGATGTTAGTATAATATTAAAATTTGAACATTTCGCAAATATTCGCAATATTAACAATTTTTATAAATAGGCTGTGATAATTAAGTCTGCTCAAGACCTGTTAGAAAAAAAAATATATCCCAATTATGACGAATTCAAAGAATCTGCCGAATTTTTTCTAAGAGAATCTGATAATGAATTTTTCTCCACTTTGGGTAGTAAATGGGAACTATATTTTGAAAAAAAATTCGAAAACCTGTAAGTAAAATCTATAAATTGATATTTTGAAGAGTTTTGTAATTAATTTTTTTAAAAATTTATAGTTATCAAAAAGGCTCTGTTTTCTTAGAGGCACCTTGTGTGCGCGAATAAAAACAGCAATTTTTGAAAATTTCAGCAATATGTTACCTTCAATTAGTAATGTAGCGAAAGCATCTGAAATTGCGGCGTGGAAGAAGAAACTTGCTGTTTCAAATTGTTTTCATAAATTATTTGAAAAAATCGAAGACGACGAAAATAACACATATATGACAAAAATAATTAAAAATGTCTGGCCTAAGAAAAAAAATATTCCAAATCTTCAAATCGCCTGGGCGATTTCTATTTCAGAAATTTTTCTCAACCCGAAAAATGAAGTTATCAAAATGTCAGAAGAAATTATACAACCGGCAGGACCCCGAGCAATTTATGAATAGGTCAGATAATACTAAATTAGGAAATAAGAAAGGAAAAATATAATTTTTGTAAGTAAATTTTTAAATTTTAATTAAAAATAAGCAACTTTTTAAAAATTTTACTATGATAGCTAAGCAAACTCTAATGTGACCTATTTATAGATTGCTCGGGGTCCTCAACCGGCTCTTGCAAGAAATTTAGTAAGTAAATTTCATATCACACCAGATTTTTAAAATTTTCGAAAACTAACAAAATTTTAAAAAATAGAGAAAAATTGAAAATGAAGAAGGTTTTGAATACGAATCGGACTCATCTCCAACTCCCCAAAGACCAGTATCTCCAGAAAGACAGAAAGATCCTGAAAAACAGATAGAACCCGAAAGAAACAAAGGAAAGAAAAGAATTATTGAAGTCGAAACTNATGTTGGAGATATTTGAAGGTTATCGGAGTAAAGGACTTCGAAGGCTTACGTTTAAAAAAATTTACTGATGAATAAGTTACACGCCAAACAAAATGTCCCAATATCTTTCTATCATTATCATCTAACATGTCTCATAAAATTGTTGTTGTATATATCATAATAAAGGTCTTTCATTGGTCAGCAGTGAGCTTTGAAAATCCTTCTCCGATAGTAATTTTTGGAGGGATTTGACCAATATCAAATGGAAGTTGAACGTTATCCATTCTCTTTTGTGTTATATGAAGTTGCTCAGAATTTAGCTTATTTTCTTTAATAAATATGGATTGAATAATCCATTTTGCAATCCCAAGGAACAAACAATGCACTACTACAAATCTGATCGGAGGAGACGAAGCAATTCAGACCATTGCACTCCGTTTATTTTAAAATGAGCTTCTCTTGTTCCTCTGGTGTCACAAGGACCCCAAGCAATCTATGAATAGGTCAGATAATACTAAATTAGGAAATAAGAAAGGAAAAATATAATTTTTGTAAGTAAATTTTTAAATTTTAATTAAAAATAAGCAACTTTTTAAAAATTTTACTATGATAGCTAAGCAAACTCTAATGTGACCTATTTATAGATTGCTCGGGGTCCTCAACCGGCTCTTGCAAGAAATTTAGTAAGTAAATTTCATATCACACCAGATTTTTAAAATTTTCGAAAACTAACAAAATTTTAAAAAATAGAGAAAAATTGAAAATGAAGAAGGTTTTGAATACGAATCGGACTCATCTCCAACTCCCCAAAGACCAGTATCTCCAGAAAGACAGAAAGATCCTGAAAAACAGATAGAACCCGAAAGAAACAAAGGAAAGAAAAGAATTATTGAAGTCGAAACTTTACGAAAAAATCTTAAAAAATCCAAAAGAAAAGTAGAAAATAACGAATATAAAGGTAAAAAAAATGATGAATATGAAGGTGACGAAGGTGAAGAAGGTGAAAAAGATGACGAAGGTGAAGATGATGATGACGAAGATGACGAAGATAAAGAAGGTGAAGATGAAGAATATCATAATGAAATAGTAAATATAGAAAGCGAGGATTAAGAAATAAAAAATATAATTTTAAATATTCGGAAATTTTTGTATTAATGTAAATAAAATAATAATAATAATAAAATAATAATAATATTTGAAAAATAATAAAAAATTTTGTAAATTTTGAAAACTTTATGGAAAAATTTGCGAAACTTTACGAAAATTTTTCGAAAAGTTGCGAAAAGTTTCAAAAACTTTGTGAAAAGTTTCGAAAATTTTGTGAAAAGTTGCAAAAAGTTTCGAAAACTTTGTGAAAAGTTGCGAAAAGTTTCGAAAACTTTGTGAAAAGTTACGAAAATTTTCAAAAACTGTGTGAAAAGTTGCGAAAATTTTTGAAAACTGTGTGAAAAGTTGCAAAAATTTTTTGCAGAAATTTCCGAAAGTGTCAGAAATTTGCGAAAATTTTCGAAGTGAAAATTTGCGTAAATTTTTGCCTATTAAAATTTCCTGATATTATCTTCCCGCCGAAATACGCCATTTCCAATGCAACGTGAGTAGGCTTAAGATAGGACCCAAGGTTCTAATAGTTTCTCAGGAAATGCATTTCTTTAAATGAGCTAAGCTTGGAAAGAGCATAGTATGTCGTTACTTCTGTCTACCTTTTCTTGTCAGGTATGTATTTTACGTTCAGTCGACCAGGTAAAAGTTCTTCACATACAAACATTTATACTCACTGAACTTATGCGAACGAAAGTGGAAAGGAATTAAAACATAAGTTAATAACTTAAATCTAGACCCAAAGAGTTTTTACTAAAATTCTTCTTAAAAATTTTTGGTACAAGTGATAAGTGGAAAGAGTTTTTTTTTTATCATCTAAAGAAAGGTGATATTATAAATATCATAAATAAAGATTTATTATTTTTTTTTTTTAGTTTTAGTGAAATTTTATCTTAAATTTATTAATTAAAATATAAAAGTCTCTTATTAATCAAAATACAAATTATTTTAATATTAATAATTAAAGATGAGACTTAAACTAACTCGAAAAGACATACAATTAACTTATTTTTTCTTTTTTTAACTAATCAAAGTTTAAAACAAAAAAAAAACCTGATATTTATTTTTTACAATAGTTTCAACATTTCTACTAATTTTTATAAACTTTATTAAATTATATAACCAATTAATAATTATAAGAATAAAATTACAAAAATATTTTTGTCATGACCTTTACCTATACATGTTTCTAAAATTAATTTTAAATTTTTTAGGTATTTTGTCTTTTTAAA
The DNA here is from genome assembly GCA_003547095.1 of Diversispora epigaea. Taxonomy (NCBI): domain Eukaryota; kingdom Fungi; phylum Glomeromycota; class Glomeromycetes; order Diversisporales; family Diversisporaceae; genus Diversispora; species Diversispora epigaea. The sequence goes on along the minus strand of PQFF01000024.1, from coordinate 211,371 downwards.
ATTTATACAAAATCTATTTTATATATAAAAGCAAAAAAAATATCCAGTTATAGTGCATTATGTCTTAACCTGACAAAATTTTAGGTTAACTTTGAAAGGTATCTATTTTTGGAAAATCATATCTACAAAAAAAAAATACATCAGTAAATTTTTTTAAACGTAAGCCTTCGAAGTCCTTCACTCCGATAACCTTCGAATACCTCCAACATAAACGTAATATTTACGAAGGTTATTGGTACCGAAAACCTTTATTTTTATTAATAAAACGTAATACTCCGGAGGTTATTGATATCGATAACCTTCAATAATCTTCACTTTATCATAATAAACGTAATATTTGCGAAGGTTATTGGTCCGATAACCTTCAATAACCTTTGAAAACGAAATTATTACAATAACCTCCGACTTAAAAAATTTCCTGATGTACCACATAAAATTAATAGTTTAGATTAGGATCTTTTGATCTTATGTATTAGAATTTTGATTAATCCTTTTCTTAAAAAGTTATCAGCTTTTGAAAATATAATATTTTATTAATGGTTATATAATAAAAAATATAAAATTGAAACATGATTTCATGGTAAAAATTGTAAAAATTTTTAGATAATAATATTGATTGCTGTGCATGTAAAATTTTTTCTTTACAATCAAATTTTATGGAAAAAAATCATGGATACAAAAAATTGTTGAAAATACTAATTATTTATTTTTATTGTTTCCAAAATTTTACTGTGAACTCAACTAGATAGAAATGTATTAGGGATCTGCCAAACAATATACATGATTACTCTTTATTAGCATTAAGAGAAGCAGTTCCATGTAGTTTAAATAATGTGAGTTTATTTAGTATTAAAAAATTTACACAAAAATCATTACGATTTATGAATGCATATAGGCAAGGTTTAAATGNCTTCACTTTATCATAATAAACGTAATATTTGCGAAGGTTATTGGTCCGATAACCTTCAATAACCTTTGAAAACGAAATTATTACAATAACCTCCGACTTAAAAAATTTCCTGATGTACCACATAAAATTAATAGTTTAGATTAGGATCTTTTGATCTTATGTATTAGAATTTTGATTAATCCTTTTCTTAAAAAGTTATCAGCTTTTGAAAATATAATATTTTATTAATGGTTATATAATAAAAAATATAAAATTGAAACATGATTTCATGGTAAAAATTGTAAAAATTTTTAGATAATAATATTGATTGCTGTGCATGTAAAATTTTTTCTTTACAATCAAATTTTATGGAAAAAAATCATGGATACAAAAAATTGTTGAAAATACTAATTATTTATTTTTATTGTTTCCAAAATTTTACTGTGAACTCAACTAGATAGAAATGTATTAGGGATCTGCCAAACAATATACATGATTACTCTTTATTAGCATTAAGAGAAGCAGTTCCATGTAGTTTAAATAATGTGAGTTTATTTAGTATTAAAAAATTTACACAAAAATCATTACGATTTATGAATGCATATAGGCAAGGTTTAAATGAACAATTAGCTAATTATGCAGAAAAATATAAATCACATCATAAAATTTCTAATGACATTTTAGAAGTTGAACAATTAGAGGAATTAAATAATATTTAAAATTAATTATTTTATTATTAAATAAAAAATTTTTTGTTCTTTATACAAATTTTATTATAATAAAAAAATTGAAACATTTGTCAGGTTAAGACGTAATGCACCGTATATAAAAAAATTTCAGATTTTAAATAAAATAATTTTATTTTTATGAAAAATTATTTTGACTTTTTTCTTCAAAATTACAATTTTGAAACTCCAAATAATTTTGTACACAAGTATATTCCTGCCATTTAAATTTTTATGATATAGAACAACTAATATATTTTATAATTTGACTTTTTGTTATATGCAGCAATGTTATATCTGTTATACTTATTTACAATAACTAATTTGAATTATCCAAACTGGATTTATTTATATCTTATATAAGTAAGATAGTTGTAAAAACTAATCAAAGTTTTAACAAGAATAACATTTTATTCAATCTATTGTATAATTCTATAGAACATCCCAGAAAATTTTATGATGTGTAAAAATTTATAATATTATTATTTAAAAATAATATACTAAAATAGTAAAAATTAAATTAACTTTGTTAAATAATTATAGTTCTATTTTGACTGATAAATTAATTTACTATATAAAAAAATTCTATCCAAAAATACTTTAAAATTCAAAAACTAAAATTAGATCTTTAAATAAATATTTTATTAATATAATAAAAGAAATTATATGTTTATTTTATATATTAAATATTTTAAAAATTCAATAATTAAAATATTGTTTTTTATATAACAATAAAATATATATTTGAAATTTTTATATTTTTTACTTTAAAATAATATTTTTTTTGTTCAAATTGGATAATTTTTAATTAAAATATTTTAAAATAAAATTTATTAATTAAAAATTAAATTACAAATAGTTTTTATATATAAAATTTTTAATTTTAATAATTAAATATTAAAAATATTAATAATTAAACTTAAAGTTAAAAATAATTTATATTTTGTGTAGAAGTAGTGTTATTAATAATCTAACTTATTTAAAATTATTATTATTATTTATTTTCCGTCAATCCTATTAACTCCATTGATTATAAGTTGATAAAGTTGATGGGACTGATAGAACTGATAGTTCATCAATTAAAAATTATTATTATAATAAAAATAAAATAAAATATAAAAATAATAACACATGATATAATTCAACTTTATCAGTTCCATCGGTTTTATCAGTTCTATCAACTTCAATTAGAAGTCGATAGGACTGATAGGTAGTGTTATTAAGTTTAAGCTGGACTGAACCGAACTGGACCAAACTGATGGGGTTGAACCAGTTCGATTTGAGAGTTTCAAGTCATCGGTCCGGTTTGATTTCAAGTCGATTGATTTGCGATTTGACTTAACTTCAAGTCGCCAAGTTGATGGTAAGTTGATGGGACCGATGGGGCTGATCACATGTTATTATTTTTACGTTTTATAATATAATAATTTTTGATCAATAAATTTAATTAACCCCATTGGTTCCATCGACTTCTAATTGAAGTCGATGGAACTGATGAGACTGATGGAACTGATAAAGTTAAACTATATCATGTGTTATCATTTTTATATTTCATTTTATTTTTATTATTATAATAATTTTTAATTGATGAACTATCAGTTTCATCAACCCTATCAACTCCATCGACTTATAATTAAAGTCGATGGGGTTGATGGGACTGATGGAAAATAAATAATAATAATAATTTTAAATAATTAATTCCATTAATCCTATCAGCTCCATCAACCCCATCGACTTATAATTGAAGTTGATGGTGTTAATGGGGCCGATAGGGTCAGTTAACCTATCGACCCCATCAACCCAATTTGGTCCCATCAACTTGAATGGTTCGGTCCAGCTTGATTTGACTTGTACTTTCAAGTCAATGTGGTTTAGTTTGGTTCGGCTTGACTTGCTAACAGTTTAATTTGACTTGGGTCTCAAGTCGGACCAAGCTGGACTGTTAACAACACTAAAGGTATTCGAAAGTTATTGGAATGAAGGACTTCGAAAGCTTACGTTTAAAAAAATTTACTGATGTAATTATAGATGTTACACTGATTAAAAATTTATAAAACCTACACCTATCGAATTATACATGTCGTCAAAACTAATTTGGCCTTGACTCAACTCTTAAAATTTCAATTTTTAATTGCGTCTGACTCAACTAATTGTGTCAATTACTAATAAAAATCAAAATTTGCCTTGACTCAACTCCAATTTTTCTTAATTTTAATTGCGTCTGACTCAATTCAATAGTTTTGACGACATGTATATATCGAATACCAGATAAGTGTAATATCTGTGTCTAATATCGTACACATATCAGGTACCTGATAGGTGTGAAAAATGTTTTTTTACATATATCAGGTACTTGTTAAGTGTAAAAAATATTTTCTCACACCTATCGAATACCTGATATGTATACGATATTAGGTACAAATATTATACCTATCTGGTACCTGATAGGTGTAAGTTTTATAAATTTTTAACCAGTGTTATTTTTACTTATAAAATAATTATAAACTTACAAAACAATTACAGACTTATAAATAATTATAAATTATAAAATTACAGATTTTTTTCTATTGAAATTCTTAATAATTATGATATATCAGTAAATTTTTTTAAACGTAAGCCTTCGAAGTCCTTCACTCCGATAATCTTCGAATACCTCCAACATAAATGTAATATTTACGAAGGTTATTGGTACCAAAAACCTTCATTTTTATTAATAAAACGTAATACTCCGGAGGTTATTGATATTGATAACCTTCAATAACTTTTATTTTATCATAGTAAACGTAATATTTGCGAAGGTTATTGGTCCGATAACCTTCAATAACCTTTGAAAACGAAATTATTACAATAACCTCTGATATAAAAAATTTCCAGATGGCCTATAAGCAATAATATCATAATCCTTAATTTATAATTACAGGTGTTATTTTTGTAAATAATTATTTGTTTACTATAATAAAAAAAATATAAATTTAAAAAATTATTAAAATTATTATATTCAAATGTAAAAATCGGTTCTTTTAATACAGTACATTTTAATATTTATACTTAATTCTATAAAAAATATGAATTTCTTGATAAATTATTATTTACTATTAATATATAAACTATATTAGTAATACTTGTCATAATTCAAAAAAAATGTTATAATTAATTGTGACATATGACACAATTTATTTTTTCTTATAACATAATTAGTTGTAACTGGTTATAACTTTTGTAAATAATTATGACAAATATTATTAGACTATACATATTTCCAAAATTAATTTTAGATTTTTAAGATATTTTATTTTTTTAAAATTTATACAGAATCTATTTTATATATAGAAGTAAAAAAAATATCTAATTATATATATCTTTAATTAAGAAATTTATTTGGGTAATTAAAGAATTTCAGGTTTTAAATAAAATAATTTTGTTTTCTATAAAAAATTATTTCGATTTTTTTTTTCAAAATTGTAATTTAGAAACCTCAAAATAATACTGATCAAATAAAAAAAAATAAAATGATTTTATTATAAATAAAATTCTAATTAATAATTAAATTTATTAAGATTTATTAAGCAATTTTTTCTGATTTATGAATAGGAATTTCTGATTTATGAATTTTTGCAAATAGTTTGATTTATGTATATTTGCACCATTTATAGAATTTCAATTTTTGTTCATTTGATCAGTATAATTTAATGTACAAATATAATATAGATATCAAAAAATACTCTTTTTTTATTGGAATAATAAATAGAAACTATTCAGTTCTGTATTAGATTTTTTCTTGTTGCTGGATTTTATTTTGATAATAATTTAATTAAAAAATTTTTAAAAATCTTAAATAATTTTAATATTAAAATGAAAATGTTTTTTTTTTAATTTATTTTTTTTTTAATTTATTTTTTTTTAATTTATTTTTTTTTTAATTTTTTTTTTTTTTA
>PQFF01000024.1:179799-205670 GCA_003547095.1 Diversispora epigaea | reverse complement strand
TTTTTTTTTTAATTTTTTTTTTTTTTTATTTATTTTTTTTTTAATTTATTTTTTTTTTAATTTATTTTTTTTTTAATTTATTTTTTTTTTAATTTATTTTATATAAAAATAATAATTTATTATTTAACTTATAGCAATATTATGGATATAAATTCTGTATTATCTAATATTTCTTATTATTTAAGTGAAATTGAATTTTAGAATTAATATGTAAAATGTTTGACTCAAATTTACTAATTGAATGAACAAAAATTGAAATCCTATTAATAATACAAATATGCATAAATCAGATATTTTATTTGTAAAAATTTACAAATCGAAAATTCTTATTTATAAATAAAAAAAAATTGACTATTTATATTTAATAAATTTTAGCAAATTTAACATTAATCAGAATTTTATTCATAATAAAATCATTTTATTTTTTTAAATTTGATCAGTGATTATTAATTTTACAATTAAAAGTATATTAGAAAAATTATTATTAATAAAGATGAAGATAATAATGAAAAACTAAAAAATACTATTACAAGATAATTTAAAATAATTATTGTAAAATTTAAAGAAAACTTGTTATAAAGTTAGATCTTCTCTTTAAAAAAGGAAAAGTTTCATCAATAATGTTTAGCAGTAAATCTTTTTTTATTACAACCAACTTTAGACATTAAAATTAGATGGAATTTAATTAAAAAAATTTCCAAGCTTAAACAAATATTTATTTCAAAGTTTTAATTATAGTGAATAACAAATATAATTTTGAATTTTTTAAATTATAAGTACTTCATAATATATCTTTTTTTAATAAAGATCTCAGGAAATATATGTTTTCTGATAATAAATAGAAGCATGTTGAAAAAATATATAAAATATTAATGGTATGTAATTTATTAAAAATTTAGATAAAAATATTAATTTATTTTTTTAAATAACCTTTTGAAAAAGCAAGTGATCACATAACTAAACAAAAATATTTCACATTATTTTTTTCTGTACTTATATATAACTATTTATCAAATAAAATAAAAGATGACATGGTTAAATAAACAAAAATCAGAATTCTATTAATGATGCAAATATGCATAAATTGGATATTCTATTTGTGAAAATTCATAAATTGAAAATTCCTATTCATAAATCAGAAAAAATTAACTACTTATATTTAATAAATCTTAGCAAATTTAGCATTAATTAGAATCCTATTTATGATAAAACTGTCTTATTTTTTTTCATTTAACCAGTGTGAATTAGAAAATAATAAAAATAATACAATAAAAAAAGTATGTAAATTAGTAGAAAAAAAATTAAATCATATTATTTTACAATTAATAGTAATATATATATTATTGTAATTAGTAAGTTTAAATAAACAAAACCATTGTATTATATTTTTAATAATAAATTAATTTGAAAATTTGTGCAAATTTCAAAAATTTTGCCTGTTTTTTTAAGGAACAAATAATATATTTAAAGCTTATAAAATTAACTTTTTTGCTCAAAAGAAAAAGTTCAAGATAAATAATCAAAACAAAAAAGATCTCACTTATTCTAAGTATCTGGAGTCTTTTTATTTTAGAAGTGAAAATTAAGTTCCTAAATAAACAAGAATTGAAAAAAGAATACTTGCATTGGATCCAGGAGTTATGATATTTTCAACTGGCTATTCTCTTCAGTTAAATGGAAAAAAATAATATTGGAAGAATTTATTATCTTTGTAAAGTTACAAAGTAAATAATTACAAGAAACTTAATGTAAAAAAATGATACAAGATAACAAGAAGAATTCAAAAAAATTTTGATGAAATACACAAATTCATTAAGTGAATAATACTACACTGTTACTTTCTGAATTCAAGATACAAACAATGGTAAAATAAATTAATAGATGAATAAGAAGACAGCAAAAGCAATGCTTGAATGATTTCATTATCAACAAGGCAAAAGAATATTCTTGGTGTAAAATAGTAATCTGTGATGAACATTCCACTTCAAAGACCTGTGGAAATTGTGGGAATATTCATCAAAAATTGGGATCAAGCAAAACTTTTAAATGTTCTGTAAAGACATTAATGCAGCATGAAATATCTTTCTTTGATACTTAACTCTCAATATGAGCCGAATTGAGGGGCTCACCCTTTCCATTTATGATGGTTACGGGGGTGATCAATTTTGATCCCTTTGGACAAGTTTAATTGTGAGCGCGAAATATTCGATATTGTTTTCTTAAGAAAGATGCCATTTCACGTGTTCTTTTTAGATCAATATTGCAGCCAATTAAAATTCGTTCATGGTAAACCGTGCACAACGTTTTGGGAGGTTGAAATAAATTCCAATACAAATACATTATCAGAATCTCTACGATACTGATATAAACGATATTTTCACCTTTATGAAAAAAAATCTTACAAAAAAAAATATTTATTTATTTTATTCTTGACACTTTTGGAAATTATCTGGTAGAAAGTGAACGAAGCTAAAGAGACACAATAATGTCGGGCTCTTTTTTTGGCTTCGACACTACAATGCCCCCTTTAAAATCAGACCAATTGGCTGGGCTTGATAGTAATGGTGTGAGCACACACCAAGACGAGACAGAGGAAGAAGAATTGGAGAGAAAAATTAAAGATTTTGCTCTCGAATCAGAGGAAGAATTCGAGGACTTCGGTTATGAGCAAAACTTTGATCTGGGAACCAAATTGGAAGAATCAGGGGATGATATGAACGATGAGACATTTGGAGTTGTTGTTGACGTTGGTGTGTTTTTATATTTTATATGTTAATAATTTTTCTTTAAATGAAGTTAGATACCTTTCTGGAAAATTTGATCTAGCTGGTAAATATATTAACAAGTATCGCGTCGCTGAAATTTGCTAATAACTGTAGGAAAATACTTTGATTTCACAGAAAGTACCACGAAAATAGTGGATACAATACAAAAAGAGGAAGAAATTTATATTGGACGAAAAGAAAATTCATCTCCAGATAATAATGCTGATGGTAAATTGTTTTTGCATTATTGATTTTTTTGGGGGGAGGAATTTTTTTTTGAATCAAACTTGTCAATGAATTTTATAAATAAAAAATTTTCAACTTAACATTTTAGAGAATAATAATCGAAGACCTTCTTACGCAGCTTTATGGGGGAATAATTCAGATATTATAATTAATGGGAAAAATAACCATTCCAATGATATCCCAAATTTATCAGAGGTATTTTATATATGATGATTATTATTATTGTTATTATTATTGTTATTATTATTATATGTTATTTCTAATGTATGTTTTAAATTAAAATTTAGTCACCAATAAGTCCTTCTATATGGGGATCATTCCATTCATCATCATCAAATCGAAAAGGTATGATTCAAATCGAAAAAAAATGTTTGCTAGAATTTTATTATTTCATTATTTAATAATTCTGGGTGGTTGTTATTCTTTCATTTCTTATTCTTTACTACATTTCTTATTCTATACTACATTTCTTATTCTTTACTACATTTCTTATTCTTTACTACATTTCTTATTCTTTACTATATTTCTCATTCTTTAATACCACCACCTTCATTTTAGATTCCATAACCCTTCCACAAGAAGTACCTAATATTTCAGGTACTTTTGAAAATAATCAGCGGTATACGCCACCACCACCACTTAATACTTCACCACCACCAGGTTTTGGTCCATCACGTCAACCAAATCCACCACATCCACCAGCGTCGCTTGAACAAATTGAAGCACAATTGCACCGACAAGCCGGAATAACAGAAAAGAGAATGCTAAGCCTAGCAGAGGTTGAAGCTGCTCTACTAGGTGTTAACGGGAGACCACAGCCACCTATGTATCCTTCAGCCGAAACTGTTTTTAGAGAACAAGAAAATGGTGTTTTCTTAGAACAAGAAGCTGCTTTACTAAAACAGGAAGCCTTAATGATTCAGAGAGAGAGGAAACGACGAGATAAACAACGAAAATTGGCAGAAATGGTTAGACTTAATTAAATAATTAAATGATTAAATGATTAAATAATTAAATTATACTTTATTATAAAAATTTTATGAGTGAGCTTTCTTCTTCTTTTTTTTAATTAACATCTTATTATTCTACAGTCAAAATACAATGGTCTTATGACACAAAATGATAAGGAATTTATCAATCGCATCCAAATTTCTCAACTTGTAACAGACGATCCTTACGCAGATGATTTTTATTATCAAGTATATACTGCAATTCGAACTCGTCAGCCAAACTCTCAAATATTTTCACCGCAAATTGGTGGAGCAGGTTTTACGGGACAAGAACGAGGTCGACACAGAAGTAGAGGATCGGAAAGCGGATCATTGAAAATGCAGCAACAAGTGTTAAGGATTGTAAATGATGCTAGGAGGAAACCCAAAATGACACAATGTAAAATATTTTCATTATATTTATATTTATAAATAATTATGATAATTTATCTTTTCGAAATTTATAAATTCTTCATTTGTTTTATCTTTAGTGTCGCTTGAGGGTGCTTTAGGAAAAATAGCACTTAATTCAGTTCGCAACCCCAGGCAGCTATTACAAGTTTCATCAAAAAATACTGATTTACTTCATCACGCAGGACCAAATAGTAATGGAGGTTTTCATCATCAACATCAGAAAATTCCATCTATTTCGTCGCATGGAGTTATAGACCATCGTAAGGTTTTGCGTTCCATTGAAAATGTTTATTCGGTAGTACTTTCTTTGGAAGAATTAAGACGAAATCAACCTCCTCTACCAAGACCATATTTTGATCATGAAAGGGAGGCTTTTGACAAATGGTGTGTGTAGAATTATATAATCATTTAAGCAGAAATGTAAACTAAAATGTAAATAGATTCTAAGTTATTTTTTAAAGGATGTTCTAATTTTAATAATTATTTGTCTAGGAATGAAGAATACACAGAATATGCAAAGACAATGTGGGAAGAACTTCGAGTAACAGAGATGATTGGTGTTAGGTAACTAAATTTGATAGTATTTTTTTATTTATTTATTTTTTTTTGAATCTATTTATAAGATAATCTTTGACGAATAAAAATTTTATTTTTATTTTTATTTTTTTTAATTTAATTGAAGTTACCCACATCCATTCATCAGCATACTATCTGTTGCTAAAGGAAAGAAAGTTATTCCTCGCGTTCTAAGGCATTGCCTTCCTGAGCAAATACTTACACTGATTACAATGCTAGTTGCGAATTTTGAATCACTGGACGTATGTAAAGGAGCTGTTTGGGGAACACAAGAAAATGTTGGCTCAAGGATGTTGGAGGAAGTTGAATTGTTTATGAATACAGTTGTCCCACCTTTATTACAGTTCGTGGCGGAAGCACCATTAAGGATCGTTCTTGGACTGTTTGGGCTATTCATTGAAAGAAATAATATTGTTTGGGTGGCAAGAAGTAAGGTGTGCGAAGATTTGGTTTAAAATTAATTCTCTATTTATATTTATTTACATTTATTTATATTTATTTATATTTACTTATATTTATTTATATTTATTTATATTTACTTATATTTATTTATATTTGTTTATATATTATTTTATATATTATTTTATATATTATTTTATATATTATTCATTTTAATTTTTAATAGGTCGGTCTTGCATTTTTAACAATGTTTCTGAGTCGTGCCGAAATTTTAAAGCAAGGTGGTGGCACTATTCAGGGTTTACCACCTCCAGAAGAACGAGAATTGATTCAATGGTAGTTATAATAATTTTTTGAAATGTATTTAATTTATTCAATTGATTTTCAGGATTGATTAATAATTTTATATTATAGGCAAGAACTATATAATCGTTTATTTAGCATTTTACAAAATCATTTTTTATCATTATTTCCACCATTTCTTATCGGGATTGATGATATGTATGTATGGCAATTTCTCGCAGCAATGGCAGTTGGCGCTTCTACAGAACAACAACATATATTAGTTACCGAAGTCAGGTAAAAATGAATGAAATTATGACTCATATTAATTTAATAATAATAAAATTATTTTATTTATTTATTTCAATTTTAATTCCTTTAATTTAGGGAAAGAGTGCTTGAAACTGTATTACAAGCTTCAAGGTTGTCAGCAGATAAAAAATCTCATAAAATAGCAAATGTGAATTTATTCTTAAATGCACTGGGACTCGATGCATCACAACTTAAAATTTAAATTATTAAATGTTACGAATTTAGGATTGTGGGATAGAATATATATATTTTTCCAGTTGTCCACACTCCACCAAAAAATATTAATTTTTACAAAAAATTTTTAATCCGAATGTATTATATACATAATGAAAAGAAAAATGAATATTAAAGAATTAAGAATGCACATTTCAATAGAACATAATGAAGAAATTTAAAGCAAAAAAAAGAGCTTTTTTTTAATGTTTTTCAAATTCTATCAATTGATTAATTATAAACAAAGCATTAATGAAAATTTCTGCAAATTAATAAAATATTGCGATATAAGAAAAATACAAAAAGTAACTGCAAATAATGGAAGAAATGAAATCACCATGTGAATAGTAAATCATTTGCAAAATCTTATGGTTCGTGTAGACTAATTAATTAATAAATAATAGCATATTACTGTTAAGGAGATAATAATCGTAGAAAAGGAATCAACGTTCTGTAGCACTGTTTCTTTTTCTTTTCGAAAAATCATAATACGAAGGCCTTAAAAGGAGAAATCGATTATAGTATAAATGTTTTTTTTCATTAATCACTAGATAAAAATAGTAGAGAAATATGAAATATTTGCGTTGACACATTTTATTCATCGTTTTCTCATCCAAGAAAAAATACACCATGAGATAATTAATGAAGACAAAAGTACTAAAATAAAATTAAAAATTGACAAATTAATCTTCTGCAATAAACAATATAAACTTTTCTTTGTTGTTATTTGAATTTTGTAAACAGTCTTACCAACATTGAAAAATTATTTGTGAATGCTCCAAATGTAACGATTCCAAGTCCAAGCTAAATTTAATACGAACTTAAATTGCTCGTCATAATCAATAATTTCTTTATAAGAAATCGTATTATTAAGCGAAGAAATTTTGAAAAGATTAATTAATGACCGTTTGTGGTTGGCAAGTCATTGTCATTCGCTTGAACATATTTCTTGTATGCATTTGTTTGTTCAGGTAATGTTTCCTGAAGCTGTTCGAGAAGTAAATCTTTGAAATCCTATTCATTTATTTAAGGAAATTAGTGGATCCTGGATTATAATGAAAATGTGCTAAAGAGTTGCATTATATATGAATTAATTTAGAACATTATATTTACTATTATTGCATCGTTTTTGACATTGACTGCTTGATTTTCTGTCATAACTTCTTCAACATATTCGGACATGAAAATATCAGGGTTACGCCCCTCGTCAATGTAACTATTTAATATATATATATAAATAAATTAATATTAAACAAATTATAATGATAAAATATAATGTATTTAGTAATATTAATAAGAAAATATCTAACTCTATTACTGTCATCGGCACTTCGATATGTTTAATTTTTTCTTGAAGTCGATTCACTTCGTCTAGGTAATCTATAAGATCTTTCCTAAGTTTGAAGTTAAAGGTATAATATATATATATATATTTTTTAAATCAAATATTCGTATTAAAATATAATTTAATTACAAAGAATGAGAAATAGCCCATTTATGTTCCGAGTCATATTCATTAAGTTGCACCATTATTTCCCATATTTTAATAAGTAAATTATCTATTATTTGTTCGAGTTGAGCTCTTGGATCGCTATGACCATTTTGTTGTCTTTGTTCAGCGGAAGTGGCCATCATCATGGGTCCCATCAATTTATTCCACGATAAAACTCTTAAAATTAGTGTTATCAATATGACGGAATTCTCTTTAATTGGTAACAACTCATATGATCGACATATACCGTGATTTGCATCTACCCCAGTATCACCAACAGATTTTTCACCCCTACGCAGGGGTTAAGGTTAGGATTATACATGTCGTCAAAACTAATTTAGCTTTGACTCAGCTCTTAAAATTTCAATTTTTAATTGCGTCTGACTCAACTAATTGCGTCAATTACTAGTAAAAATTAAAATTTGCCTTGACTCAACTCCAATTTTTCTCAATTTTAATTGCGTCTGACTCAACTAATTGCGTCAATTACTAGTAAAAATTAAAATTTGCCTTGACTCAACTCCAATTTTTCTCAATTTTAATTGCGTCTGACTCAATTCAATAGTTTTGACGACATGTATAGTTAGGATAGTGTATTTAGCACCATGTGTCACACCCTTCAAATATCAATTTTTTAATAAAAATTATAAATTGTAAATTTGCATTTTATTAAATAAAATTTTGAAAAATGATTTCTTTTATTTATTTTAATTTTATTTTTTATTTTTTTTTTTTAGTTCCAATGGAGTTATGCAATAGTTAGCTTTATTGATACAAGTTTCTTACATAATGCTAAACAAGTCAAGCAAGTTTAGACTGATTTATACAAAAAAACGGAAAAACCATTCTTGTAAAATTACGCTGACTATTACTACCTAGAAATACAATCAATTAAGAAAGCACCCCACCGATCAGCCCATCGTTGCCTGGATTGTTACACCCCTGCAACTGATGTCCATGACTCCATCCTAGAGATTAAGATTAATCAATAAGGCATCAGATAGAACATTGAATCACCTCCACAGAACACCTAACCCAAAAACCGTATCATTATGTGTACGGTCAGAAAAAAATGTGTCGTTATTTTCCCTTTTCTTTCTATGACTATGAACCTCATAATAAATCAAAATAATAACAAATTAAAACTTAAATTTAAAATAGTATCTGAACATAGCTAATGTTCCCATATCAGGTCCTTTCCATAGGCCCAACCCACCACCAGATATCGGTACAAAGCAAAAGCTATGTAAAAATACTATATGAAACAAAAATAACCACTTCAACAACCCAATCAACAACTAATTCTCTAACACTTCAACCAACACAAACCACACAACAACTAACCCTCTCACAAAAACTAATCTGCTTTTCAACTCCTACACCTTGGTTTCTCCCTAATTTCCAACACATCGAAAAAAACTACACTGGAATAAAATCATATCCAACATTCCTTGTGATTCAAATTATCCGAACCTGTTAACCGACCAGGTTTTTAATCTCGTAATATATACCGTAAAAGCTGGCACAAGATTCAGGTTTTTACGCCCATATATGCATAACCTTAGAAGTCCTTACATGCCCATACCTTATATAGTATAAGCTCAATACAAGTGTTACCCCCTTTTTAATTATACAAAATATTCAGCCTATCGCACAACTCCCGTTATGTCTAAATTAAACCGGTCCCTACATATATTTTTCCTTATTCAGAATAACACTCATATAGATGTTACAATGTACCCCTTAATTTAAACCTTAGCCCATCGAATAACTAACTGGACCCCCTCCTCCCGGAAGATTTTATGGATATCTTTTGGCAAGAGAATTTATATTTTTCGATAAAACTTTTTGTGCAAAATTAACCAACGGTTTGACAGATCCCTAACAAGTTTCGGCCCAATAATGCATATCTGGCTTGTTCATAAAAACTAAAGTAAAAATACGACAACATCAGGAAACTTTTCGGGGCGTAAATTTACAGAAAATTTACGGGACCTACAGAAATTTACGCCTAAAAAAATCAATTTTTTTGACTTTGATCATTATTTATAAGACAGGGAGCGATTTTTTACTAAGATATTCCTATAACAGATCGAAAGATCTGGTTCTTAGCTACAAGATGATATGTGTTTCATTTCTGTAACATCAATATTTGCGAAGATATTCACGTTTAAAGTTTCACATTTATGAAAAAATTTCTGCGTAAATTTTTCGAAAATTTCCGTAATTCTGCCGGAAATTCACGTGACGTCATAGAAATTTCCGGCAGAATTACGAAAATTTTCGGAAAATTTACACGGAAATTTTTTCACAAAATTTTTCGAAAATTTCCGTAATTCTGCCGGAAATTTCTATGACGTCACATGAATTTCCGGCAGAATTACGAAAATTTTCGGAAAATTTACACGGAAATTTTTTCACAGATGTGAAACTTTAAACTTGAATAACTTCGCGAATATTGATGTTACAGAAATGAAACACATATCATCTTGTAGCTAAGAACCAGATCTTTCGATCTGTCATAGAAATATCTTAGTAAAAAATCGCTCCCTGTCTTATAAATAATGATCAAAGTCAAAAAAATTAATTTTTTCAGGCGTAAATTTCTGTAGGTCCCGTAAATTTTCTGTAAATTTACGTCCCGAAAAGTTTCCTGATGAAGAAGAAATAAAGTGAAATTATGATATATTAACACTAGCAAAGAAAGGTCACTCGTTTCAAAATATCGAACCACATGATTCAGTTTCTCGTTTAAAGTTAGAGTTCTTAATATAACTAACTCCATAACATGTTAAGTAAAATGAAGTTGATGAGATTATGAGGAAAAATTACTGTAAATACAGATGGAATAAAGAAAGTGATAAAATTTTATTAATAAAATTATATAAAATAATTTATGAACATTTTTTTTGATGGTAGTTATGAAAAGAGTTTGAAAGATTCTCCCATTTATTTTAATTTTATATAAATTAAAATGTCATTATAATAATAAATTTTAAAAATAAGAATAAATCCTAAAAATAAAAATAGATTTTTAAAATAAGGATAGATCCTTAAAATAAAGATATAAGGATAGATCTTTAAAATAAGAATAGATTCTTAAAATAAGGATGAATTCTTAAAATAAGAATAGATCCTAAATATTTAAGGATAAGGATTTATAATTTGGATTTGATTAAGAAAATTTGAATCTAATTCAGATTATATTTTGAAATAAGTTTTCAACACTATACATGTTTTCAAAATTGATTCTTTTTAAAATTTATGTAAAATTTATTCTATATATGGAGGTCTAAAGTGGAGGCAAATCACGTTAAGTGATATATAATTTGTCAAACGATAATTAGTTTCAAAAAATAATTCTGCAATACTGACAAATCAACTATTAGAGAATAAAAACAAAAAAAAACAAACTTTGATTGTTATCACTGTCTCTTCAACTATTTGTCTCCTCTGTGTCTTCGGTTGTTATAGCTTCTGTTTTTTTAATTGTAACATTAATATCAAATCTCAAATCAAATGAAAAACAGAATCTTTTTTTTGATATAAACTGTTTTTTAAAAATTTCAATAGAAAATTTTAATGATTATTGGTAACATCAGGAAATTTTATAAGATAAAAACTTGCAAAAGTTTGCGCAAGTTTCCGAAGGTATCAAAAATTTTCGCAAATTTTTGTGTTTTGAAGCACAGAGCGATTTTCTACTAAGGTGTTCCTAAGATAAATAGAACGGCCTTGTTTTTAGCTACAAAATGGTATATATTTCTTCTTAGTAACATCAATATTCGCAAAGTTATTTCGATTTAAAGAAAGAGTGTCTGTGAAAAAAAATTGTACGAAAATTTTTAAAAACTTGTGAAAATTTTTACGCAATTTTGCAGAATTTTGCACCACAAAAATTTTCGCAAAATTTTGGCGAAATTTGCAAAAATTTGTACAAGTTTTCCAGAAATTTTCACATGATTTTTTCACGAACACTTTTTCTTTAAACTGGAATAACTTCGTGAATATTGATACTACAAAAATGAAATATATATTATTTTGTAGCCAAGAACAAGGCCGTTCTATTTATTTTAGAAACATTTTAGTAGAAAATCGCTCTGTATTTCAAAAATTGTGAGCGAAGTTAAAAAATGAAAAAAAATACATGAAAATTTACGAAAATTTTCGACACCTTCGGAAATTTGCGCAAATTTCTGCCTCATAAAATTTCCTGATAAATCATTAGTTTCAAATATTTAGACACAATAGAATTCATATAAATATGCAAATGGTAATATTCGAAAAATTTTCATCTGCCATTTTATAAAACATCAGGAATCAAGTACCTAACAAAAAGAAAATATTTCAAATAAAAAACATAGAATAACTAAAATACAACCATTTGGCTTATGTTATACAAAAATTAAAGTTTTTTGAATAGTCTCTTCAAAAGTAGTTTAAGCAAAATGATATAATAACTTCTTTAACTATATACATTCTTTAATAGAAGTTAATAAGATAAAATGATCAAAAGTTATCAGAAATTTAATTAAAAAAACTGTCAAAAATTATTTTTTTCTAATAATTACTACTGCCATCAAAAAATATACAATGATGAAATTAGATCTTGGTAAATGTGTACGTAAATTAAAATATAAAGAAATAACAAACATTAAAATAAAGTTCGTAAGCCTATAGAAGTTCACCTTATTAAAAATTCGAATTTAAAATTAGATATCTTACACAGGTCAAAATCCAAATATCAGGCACCTATCGGGCACCTATCAGGCACCTATCAGGTATCCGATATATTTGAATATCGGATACCTATCGAGTGCAAATAATATTTTTATATATATTGGGCACCCGATATCTAGGGTTTTTTTTTGTAAATTTTATAATGCACTCGATATGGTAACAATATTAATTATTATTATTTCAGACACCTGATATTACCTTCAATATCGGGTACATGATAATAAATAGTAATATCGGGTATATATCAGACACCTGATTTATTAAAAATTTTATTCAGATTTTTCCCTATTAGGCACACAATTTGATATTTTTGGCTTATCTGTTATACAACCTATCAGATGCATATACTTAAAATTCAAGTTTTCTTACATAAAATCAGATATACTTTAAAGTTTATTGTTTGATATGCTCATTGTATTAGATAATCTCTTTATTATTAATTAATAAATAAATAAAATTAAAATTAAATATTAAATCTTCGATTTAATGATATTATTGAAACATAATTATTTTTATTCTTATTTCCCATCTGATAGTTTATTTTAATGGCTCGACTATATATTCTATACACTGCAATAATTGAATCTTGACTTTCTTCATAGTATTTTCCATTCCATAACTCAGTATTGGATACTTCAGGCTCCATAAATTTATGCTTAAATTGTATACTAAAGGAAGGCGCATTTTTATACTATTTAACATATGCTAGAAGATGTGTTTTGGGTCCTTTTGAAAGTGTTAGAGTATATTCGAAGTAATATTGTACCTCCCCAGGATAAATATCACTTGTTCCATTTTTATATGCTTTCCACTTCGCTAATATAATTGCATTATTTTTATGTCGTCCAGTGATCTTGGACTCAAATATTTCATTACCTATTATTAATCGTGTATGTTGGTTCATAGTTACTTCCATACATGCGTTCACATTTTTCTAGGAATACTTATCTTTTCATGTGAAGGTGTTAGCATACGTCCTGGTATATATTCAGTGCCATAGATTTTATTGGACGTGTTATGTCTCAGGAAGATGAAATACTGTAACTCTTCTCTATCAAATTCATTAGTTACAGCTAAGCTGCCAGCTTTTTTTGGTATAAGAAATTTAAGAGAATTCTCCAAGAGACTAGACATCCATTGATATGAAAAATAATAATCTACAAGTGAATTTTTAAGAACAATTCGCATAAGTTCGGGTTCGATCTGCCGATTACTATTAGGATATGAACCTATGAAAAGATTTGTATTAAAATTTTATTTATTATAATTTCGTACACTCGATATGTGCAGCTTACCTATGTATCCATTTAATCGTTCGTACGGGAATAACCAAAAACTATAAACAGAGCCATAATCCCGTATGCATTCAGGAATATGCATTGACAAATGGATATTACTTGTAATAAATTCAGGTCCATAGGTTCTTTCTATATTTATTGACATATCCCTTAATCTTTCTTGGGCTTTTTGTAGATCATCTTCAGTAACAAATCTAGCAACTAACATCAGGAAATTTTTTATGTCGGAGGTTATTGTAATAATTTCGTTTTCAAAGGTTATTGAAGGTTATCAGACCAATAACCTTCGCAAATATTACGTTTATTATGATAAAGTGAAGGTTATTGAAGGTTATCGATATCAATAACCTCTGGAATATTACGTTTTATTAATAAAAATGAAGGTTTTCGGTACCAATAACCTTCGTAAATATTACGTTTATGTTGGAGATATTNATAATTTCGTACACTCGATATGTGCAGCTTACCTATGTATCCATTTAATCGTTCGTACGGGAATAACCAAAAACTATAAACAGAGCCATAATCCCGTATGCATTCAGGAATATGCATTGACAAATGGATATTACTTGTAATAAATTCAGGTCCATAGGTTCTTTCTATATTTATTGACATATCCCTTAATCTTTCTTGGGCTTTTTGTAGATCATCTTCAGTAACAAATCTAGCAACTAACATCAGGAAATTTTTTATGTCGGAGGTTATTGTAATAATTTCGTTTTCAAAGGTTATTGAAGGTTATCAGACCAATAACCTTCGCAAATATTACGTTTATTATGATAAAGTGAAGGTTATTGAAGGTTATCGATATCAATAACCTCTGGAATATTACGTTTTATTAATAAAAATGAAGGTTTTCGGTACCAATAACCTTCGTAAATATTACGTTTATGTTGGAGATATTTGAAGGTTATCGGAGTAAAGGACTTCGAAGGCTTACGTTTAAAAAAATTTACTGATGAATAAGTTACACGCCAAACAAAATGTCCCAATATCTTTCTATCATTATCATCTAACATGTCTCATAAAATTGTTGTTGTATATATCATAATAAAGGTCTTTCATTGGTCAGCAGTGAGCTTTGAAAATCCTTCTCCGATAGTAATTTTTGGAGGGATTTGACCAATATCAAATGGAAGTTGAACGTTATCCATTCTCTTTTGTGTTATATGAAGTTGCTCAGAATTTAGCTTATTTTCTTTAATAAATATGGATTGAATAATCCATTTTGCAATCCCAAGGAACAAACAATGCACTACTACAAATCTGATCGGAGGAGACGAAGCAATTCAGACCATTGCACTCCGTTTATTTTAAAATGAGCTTCTCTTGTTCCTCTGGTGTCACAAGGACCCCAAGCAATCTATGAATAGGTCAGATAATACTAAATTAGGAAATAAGAAAGGAAAAATATAATTTTTGTAAGTAAATTTTTAAATTTTAATTAAAAATAAGCAACTTTTTAAAAATTTTACTATGATAGCTAAGCAAACTCTAATGTGACCTATTTATAGATTGCTCAGGGTCCTGTGTCACATTTATACATGTTCCCAAAATTGATTTTGGATTTTTGAGGTATTTCGACTTTTTGAGATTTATGCAGAATCTATTCTACACTCACCTGCCAAAAGTATCCGGCCAACTATTTTTTAATAAATTTTTTAATAAATTTCTAAGGTGAATTATAACACAAGGAATGATTCAAATTGCATAAACTTTTTTTTAAAAGAATCCCTTACAAAAGGGCTATCATATGATATCTTATTTGTAAAAATCTGATGCTTTCTTGTGCAGTAATTGTGTTTTAAATGAAATTAACCAAAAATGTTAAATTGAATTAATGACAGTAATATCTTTCGATTTCAATAACTATTCATTGTAAGTACCAACTATCTTATACAGACTTGTAGCTTATAACAAGGGCTACATGTTTTATTAATACCATATTTGACATTTTTTAATTAAAATCAGAACTTTACTTAGACACGACTAAAAACGATCGAAATTATTAAAAATTTGACTTGATATTGACAAATAATTATCAATCGTTCTCATATATAAAACTTTATTTTTTATTAATTAAAAGTTATACATGATACTAAGTAATCTTAAAGACAAATATATTGTGCACCTGTCACAAAAATATTAGACCTATTTCATAAGAATTAAAGAAATAAATGATGTTTAAATTTTAATATATAATTGCTAATTATTTATTATTTAACAACAAAACATTAGAAATGAGTCTAATTAACCTTAAAGATAGGCATGCTGTACATCTACTGTAAAAATTTAGAATTATAGCATAAGAATTGAGGAAGTTTTTATATGTAACAACTTTTGAAAAATATTACATCAGAATAAAGTGATCAGCAATCATTTGTCGCAAAATCCTTACTAGATTTATCTATAAATTTCAAAGACGAATTATAACAAAATGGATAATCAAAATTATATAAAACTTTTTTTTAAACGAATTTCCTAATCAAGAGCTATCATATGATACCTTGTGTGTTAAAATTGGATATATACTTGCACATAAATTTTGGTTTAAATGAAATTAACCAAAAATATTTAATTGTATAATTGATCGTAAAGTCTTTCGATTTTGATGAATATTTATCCTAGATATCAACTATCTTATACAAACTTGTAGCTTAAAATGAGAGCTATAACTTTAATTATTACAGTTTTTAATATTTTTTAGTGAAAATNAAACTTCACTTAGAAACAAATAAAAAATATTTATATTAATGTATTGTTTAAATTCTTGTTACATCAAAATTATAATTAATAAATTTTTTAAGTATTATTTAATATTTAGTTGGATTTTCTTTATTTTTTATTACAGCATTTATTCTTCTTGGCATACTTTTTACTAATCTAATAAGTTGATTTTCATCAATATTATTCCATTCTTCTTTTAATACTTCAAAAAATTCTTTTTTATTTTTTGGAATAGGTCTGTGTTTTCTAACCTTTCTTTCCAATATATCCCACAAATTTTCAATTGGATTAAGGTCAGGACTTTGTGCAGGCCATGGAAGAAATTCAATTTTGTTTTCATTTTTCCAAGTTTTAGTTTTTTTTGAAGCATGACAAGGTGCATTGTCATCTTGAAAAATATGATTTTCTACTCCTAAATCATTTAAAAATGGAATCAAATATTCTTTAAGTAATTCTATATATCTATCAGAATTAAGTGTTCCTTCAATTAACACCAAAGGACCTATTTTATTATTGCAAAAACATCCCCAAACCATGACTCCTTCTGAATTTTTAACAGTTGGTTTTAAACAATCAACTTTGTATTTTTCATCTTTTTTACGCCAAACCCAATTTTGTGAATCATTATTAAAAATTTCAAATCTGGATTCATCACTCCAAATAATTGAATTCCATTCCATAATCCAATTTTTTCTCATTCTACACCATCCATATCTTTTTTTTCGATTTATTTCAGAAATAAAAGGTTTTTTCTTGGCAGCATGTCCACTATAACCTTCTTGATGAAGAGTTCTTTGTATTGTTCTAGAAGAAACTGGTTTATTTATTATTTCATTAAAATCTTCAGTAATTTCTTCTAAAGTTTTGTTTCTATTGTTTTTTGTTATTTTTATTAATTGCCTATTATCCCGTTCTGATAGAATTTTAGGTCTACCAGAACGTGGTAATGTAGAAGTTAGACCTTGTTCATTATATTTTTTTATAACATCTCCTACAGTTGACTTGGGATGCTTTAATACTTCAATAATTTCCTTTTGTGTATGTTTGTTTCCTTTATATAAACCAATTATTTCTCCACGTTCAAAGTCAGTAAGTTCTTTTCCTTTAGGCATAATTTTGAAATTTTGAAATAATTATTAAAAATTATTTTTCAAAAACAAAAGTAAGATAATTTATCAAATTTATCAAATTAATTTAGAAAAAAATTTACTATTCTATTGTAAAAATATTGATATTTAAAAATTATATTTTTTATATTATAAAATAAAAATCAACAGCATATGCAGTTTCTTTGTTTTTTTTAAAAAAAATGTATTTTCAAATTTTAGAAAATATTTATTTTACAAACTCTCTATTATAGTAAATTTTATGATAATCTGTGAAAGAATTTAAACAATATATTAATATAAATATTTTTTATTTGTTTCTAAGTGAAGTTTTTATTTTCACTAAAAAATATTAAAAACTGTAATAATTAAAGTTATAGCTCTCATGTTAAGCTACAAGTGTGTATAAGATAGTTGATATCTAGGATAAATATTCATCAAAATCGAAAGACTTTACGATCAATTATACAATTAAATATTTTTGGTTAATTTCATTTAAACCAAAATTTATGTGCAAGTATATATCCAATTTTAACACACAAGGTATCATATGATAGCTCTTGATTAGGAAATTCGTTTAAAAAAAAGTTTTATATAATTTTGATTATCCATTTTGTTATAATTCGTCTTTGAAATTTATAGATAAATCTAGTAAGGATTTTGCGACAAATGATTGCTGATCACTTATTCCGATGTAATATTTTTCAAAAGTTGTTACATATAAAAACTTCCTCAATTCTTATGCTATAATTCTAAAATTTTTACAGTAGATGTAAAACATGCCTATCTTTAAGGTTAATTAGACCCATTTCTGATGTTTTGTTATTAAATAATAAATAATTAGCAATTATATATTAAAATTCAAACATCATTTATTTCTTTAATTCTTATGAAATAGGTCTAATATTTTTGTGACAGGTGCACAATATATTTGTCTTTAAGATTACTTAGTATCACATATAACTTTTAATTAGTAAAAAATAAAGTTTTATATATGAGAACGATTGATAATTATTTGTTAATATCAAGTCAAATTTTTAATAATTTCGATCGTTTTAGTCGTGTCTAAGTAAAGTTCTGATTTTAATTAAAAAATGTCAAATATGGTATTAATAAAACTTGTAGCCCTTGTTATAAGCTACAAGTCTATATAAGATAGTTGGTACTTACGATGAATAGTTATTGAAATCGAAAGATATTACTGTCATTAATTCAATTTAACATTTTTGGTTAATTTCATTTAAAACACAATTACTGCACAAGAAAGTATCAGATTTTAACAAATAAGATATCATATGATAGCCCTTTTGTAAGGGATTCTTTTAAAAAAAAGTTTATGCAATTTGAATCATTCCTTGTGTTATAATTCACCTTAGAAATTTATTAAAAAATTTATTAAAAAATAGTTGGCCGGATACTTTTGGCAGGTGAGTGTATATATAAAAGTAAAAAAAATATCCAGTTGTATGTATCTTTAATCAATATACCTGCTGCCCAAATTCAAAATCCAAATGCTGAAATCCCAAATGCTGAAATCCCAAATCCCAAATTATGATTAGTATTTTTTGCCGAAATCTCAAATCCCAAATCCCAAATACTAGTAATTTGTGCATTTTGGCGTCCCAAATCCCAAATTATTTGGGATTTGGGCAACATGTATATTAATCAAAGAATAAATCTGGGTAGTTAAAAAATTTCGGGTTTTAAGTAAAATAATTTCGTCTTCTATGAAAAACTATTTCGACTTTTTTCTCCAAAATACCAATTTCAAGGCTCCAAAATGATTTTGCGTACAAGTATAGTCACATTTAAGTCATTCTTGAGCATATTGTCTATGTTTTTGGGGATCTACAGATTCTGTAATCCATTGTTCATAATCATGTATACCACCATAATGAGTTTTTTTGAACTTCTCACTATATCGGCTTCTTTTCGGACACCTGTGATATTTCATTACTGCAGATCCATGCCCAAATAACTTTTGTGTATCTGGAATGTTGGAAGAACCTACTAATATTGCAACTCTTATATCGAGCTCATCTTTATTTTCATATGTTTTTGGAACTTTCCATCTCTCCCATAATTTCTTAAGTTCATTAACTATCGGGGATAGATAATGATTAATTTAGTTCTTATCGGCTTCTTTAGGTTCAGGTAGAAAGCCTAAATAAATAATATTTTCAGACTTATTTCTTTCTGCCCTTGGAAGATTACATATTGAAGCATAAATAGCACCAGTGCTATGTTGTATGTACTTAAAAGGTTGGAACCAGTCCAAATTTATTAATAATCCTAAATTTGAGGTATACGTGTTGTCCAAATCCCAAATAATTTGGGATTTGGGACGCCAAAATACACAAATTACTAGTATTTGGGATTTGGGATTTGAGATTTCGGCAAAAAATACTAATTATAATTTGGGATTTGGGATTTGGGATTTCGGCATTTGGGATTTTGGCATTTGGATTTTGAATTTGGGTGGCAGGTATAATTTGAGGTAGCAGTTTCTGGACTAAAAAATTTGCTACCATCGAAAGGAAATGAATTCCATACTTTTCTATTATGTATATCAACATAAATATTACTATCATAATTTCTTGTGCCCGATTGGTCTAGCATTTTTTCAAAGTCAGATCTTTGGTACAAGATACTTAATTGTTTAATTGAGAACTTAGGGTATAGCATTTTAGGAATTGCTACCATATTTTTCATATTTCTTTTGAGGGAGAAGAGCTCATTATTGCATAAATTCTTTCGGGAAGGTATTGGATTGTTTGGATATTCTTCATAACGGCAATGCATGATTGCTAACTTATTGTTTTCCATATTATTGCATACAATCTTAGAATCATATAATTTATGACAGTTTGTGCAAACTGCCATCCTTAATTTTGGTTGAAAAATTCCTAACTTTTTTTTGCTAAAAATAAAGAAGCAGGAAATTCCCAAAACTTAGAATCNTGGGATTTGAGATTTCGGCAAAAAATACTAATTATAATTTGGGATTTGGGATTTGGGATTTCGGCATTTGGGATTTTGGCATTTGGATTTTGAATTTGGGTGGCAGGTATAATTTGAGGTAGCAGTTTCTGGACTAAAAAATTTGCTACCATCGAAAGGAAATGAATTCCATACTTTTCTATTATGTATATCAACATAAATATTACTATCATAATTTCTTGTGCCCGATTGGTCTAGCATTTTTTCAAAGTCAGATCTTTGGTACAAGATACTTAATTGTTTAATTGAGAACTTAGGGTATAGCATTTTAGGAATTGCTACCATATTTTTCATATTTCTTTTGAGGGAGAAGAGCTCATTATTGCATAAATTCTTTCGGGAAGGTATTGGATTGTTTGGATATTCTTCATAACGGCAATGCATGATTGCTAACTTATTGTTTTCCATATTATTGCATACAATCTTAGAATCATATAATTTATGACAGTTTGTGCAAACTGCCATCCTTAATTTTGGTTGAAAAATTCCTAACTTTTTTTTGCTAAAAATAAAGAAGCAGGAAATTCCCAAAACTTAGAATCATCAATCATCTTAAGGGTATGGTTTAAAAACTTAATTAAGGTCTCCAGGACCATATCAGATATCTGATATTTTTGTTGAAACTTAAATAACCACAAAAGTATCTCTACGTCTAATTTATCTTTTAATTCTACTTCTTTATAGCATTTGTCCTCTTCTTCCAGCTCAGGTGAAACAAACAAGTTATTATCATCTTTAAATACTTTATCATCTGAATCCATATATTCATTTTCTAATTTTACTTCTACTTCTAATTCATCATCGTCACAAATAATTTTTTTATCATCACATTCTTCTAAGTCGTCAATTAATTCATTATCATCATCTCCTATATCAAACAAAAGTTCATTATCAAATATATCGAGCATCTCATCCATGCGTAGTTCGTGAAATTGATTATTTCTTGGACGAGATGATGATGCCACAACTATTTCTTCATCAAGATCCAACCCTGTAAGCATATTGTTTCTATTTAACTTAGATACATCAGGTGTCGGTAAACTTCTTTTTCTTTTCATACTATTTTTATTTGATGACGTATTTTCATTCACCTGAGTTTCGTTCACTTAATTAAGAAAAATAAATATTATAAATGTTACACAAGTTAAAAATTGATATATCGGATACTAGAGATGGTAGGTGCAATACGAATTGAGCCAGGAATTTAGCCAGATTTAATTTAGCCAATTGAGCCCAGAATTTAGCCACGGCGCAATCAGGCGTAATGGCTAAATTCAGGTGCAAAGGCTAAATAATGGCGCAATTCTGATTGGCTGATGCAATTATAAAATTTATTAAATAATTATTTTTAAATTTTTAAAAATAATTAATTTTAGTTTTAATTTCAAATCAATTTTACATAACTAGGAGCGATTTTCTACTATGATATTCGTATGACAGATCGAAAGATCTGGTTCTTAGCTACAAGATGATAGAAATTTGAGATTTTGTTATGATTATATGCATATCAACTTAACCTATTGGAAAATATATTTTTCCGTTAATGTATATTAGTAAAAATGGCCAAAATTTAAATTTTTTTGAACACTTTTTTTTAAAAAAATTGTTGCGATCTTTTTCAATATCAATATTAATAAATTTTTTGTGGCGATAAATTTATATATTCAATAAATATAGATGAATTAAATTATTTAAAAAACATTGTATTAATCGAAATTAATTATATTCAAAATTTTATCTTTTGTTATTTAGAAGGAAATCGAGGATTTTAAATTTATTTCTTTAAAAACGCGAATTTTAGTTGCGTAACTTTAAATCCATTTTTCTCGAAATCAGAAAATTGGCCGAGAACCGGTTTTTGCTGTGGGCGGTCCCATATATATTTTATTTCTATAGCATTAAAATTTTTTTTTTTTTTGAATGACTAGCTGGGTTAACACCTTTATTAAGTTTGTTTTTACATACAAGTATATAATCACATTTTAAATAAAAGCTAACTAAAAACACTATAACAGCATTTCACCGTTCAAACCCGGGCTACGAAATAGCAGACTATTCTGAAGAGGCAAACACCCCACATTTGTCAATTAAAAATTATACAATCACTGATCGTGACTAAAAAAAAAAACAACTTAACACCCCTATACACTCCTTTACAAACAACATCGTACCCACCAAATAAACTACTACTCTCCTACAACACCTTAAAGAACTACTTCTCACCCTTTATACTTTAAGCATTACTTTCCCAGTGCTAACATGGTACTCAGCAGACCTTCTGGCTACGGCGAATTGCACGGTGGATCAGTCCAAGGTGAGCTTACATTGGTAATTTACTTTGCGATTCTAAGTTCTCCCACTTGATGTCTCGCACCCCGAAAGCTATATTTCCTTGATCAAGCTCCCTGCAGATTGTAAGTTAAAGTACCCAATAATTTTATTAACATCTGCATCCCCTGTTGACTCCTTTGTTCTCCCCAAATCCACTCATCAATCGTCATCCAATTTTCACGTGCTTATCCTTGTGATTTTTTCATCATGCACCAAATGATCGTCACGATTGACAATCAGGGTCAAACTGAAATTTGACAAATCCCCCAAAAAAGTTATTGTCATGAAAAAGGGGAATTTGTGGCGCAGAACCTCTTCTTATCCAAAGAAAATAAACAGCGCTAGTTGACTTCTTCGTTTTTCACATTCGTATAAGCGATACTTCCTAGACCAGGATAAAGGTAGTAACCACCAACCGTTCTTTCATTACTTTATATACCTTTGTATTGGTATGAAAGAAATAAAAATTTTCTTTTCATACGTTCCTGGGAAGAAAGCAAAGAAACCGTCTACGTTTTCCACCGAAGAACTTAGCACCAAACACCAGGAATAACATCGCAAGCTCCTACAAGTAGGGATAGGAATCGTAATTATAGAATCGCAATTAATCGCGACTCGACTATATAGTCAAGTCTAAATATTGGTGAACGATTAATCACGATTCTAATAATCGTTAATAATCGGCGATATAATTGTCGATTTAATCGCGACTATAAATCGTGATTTATAAAATTGTAATTGCGATTATATTAATCACCAAGATTATCAGATTTGATAATCGTTTAAAAAAAAACTTTTATTTAAAAAATAATTTATTTTTAATTATTTATTTTTAAATAAATTTAATTAATTTATTTTTAAATAAATCAAATAAAAAAATAGAGATTGTCAAAGGATCACCGCAGGTGATTGTCACCAGAGGTGATCGTCACCACAGGTGATTGCAACCATAGGTGATAGTCACCATTAATAACCATGATTTTTGATTGGTTATTTTAATTATAAACGCGATCTATACTTTTTTTGTTTTCGCGCTTTTAAAAAAACAAATAAAACAGCAAGTGGCACAACTGTATAATGGCTCAAAGTGCTCAAAGTATTCAAAGTGTGCACAAACGTTTATTTTTAGAAATTTACGCCTCAGAAGAAAAGGAAAATATAGATATTAATAACTTACAAGAAGAATTTGAAAATGATAGTGTTATATCAACTACAGATAGTATTAACAATATAGATAGTGCTTATGAAAATAATCATATAACTTTTAATCTTGAAATAGGTATATAAAATAATAAATTTTCTATTGTTAACTATTTATAATGTAACTTTTATTAAAGTTATTTTTTTAGGGGACACATTTGAAGACTGGGATTTAGTCAAAAACCATGTTGAAAAACATGTAACAGAGCTTGGATTTGAGGTTATAAAATGTAGACTTCAAAAAAATAAAAATGGTGAAATTGTATGACGTACATTTGAATGTAAATGTGCACGTACATATCATGCAAAAAAAAAAATTGATATAGAAAATAATTGGGAACGGGAAAGCAAAAAAATAAATTGTCCATGGCAAGTAAATTTTTATCTTTCTGGTGGTATTATTAGTGTTACCTTAATATACAAAGAACACAACCATCCATTAAACGAAAATGTAGAAAACATTGCACCAAAATTTCATCGTCTTAGTTCAGATATGCTTAAAGAAATTGAATTTCTTGTAAATATTGGTTGTGGTACAGGTCCAATTATTCGTGCACTTCAGAAACAATTTCCAAATGAAATATTCCATCCAAAAAATATATACAATGCAATTTGTCTTTTTCGGAATAATAAAGAAATAATAAAAACTGATGCAGCAGAAACATATAAAAGATTAATACAACAGCAACGAGAAGAACATGGTTGGTTTGTTGAGGCAAGATTGGAAGGGGAAGATAATCATCTAACTGGTTTATTTTGGATGAGGCCATCACAAATTGAATTGTGGCAAAGATTTCACGATGTAGCAATTAATGACAAACAAATAAATATCATATGTATCTATCTCTTACGATTATCATTGATAATCATGCACGTTCTAGAATGGTCGCAACATCTGTTGTATCAGATGAAACTAAGGAGACCTATCAATGGATTCTGGAATGCTTACTTCGTGCAACTAATAATCTTGCACCTAAAGTGTTATTTACTGATGCTGATCCTACTATGACTTCAGCAGTCCACGAAACTCTTCCATTAACAAAACACAATTATTGTATTTGGCACATACAAAAAAATCTAGAAAAAAATTTGAAAGGAAAACTTTGCAACAAGTATTCAGATTTTATAATGGCATGGAATAAATGCCGTAATAGTTTTTCTGAACACGAATTTCAAAAACAATGATACAAACTTTTTAATGACTATCCAATTGCAAAAAAGTATCTTGAACGTACCCTTGGAGTTGATGTTACTGGTTGGGCATTATGTTTTACTCATCGATCATTTAATGCTGGAACTCAATCAACTCAACGAGTTGAAAGCTATAATTCATTAATTAAACAATCAGTTAAAAACTCTACATCATTATTTGAATTAGATACACTAATTCAATTACAACTTGATAAAGAAGAACAATTTGAACAATTTGAAGTACAAAGTAATCAAAATCCTACTGTCGGATTACCTAAAATTGTAGATAGATACTTTAAAAAAATTAATTTAATTCTCAAAAAATATCTTACACCAAGAGTATTAAAAATGCAACATCAACAAATGAACAAAAGTTTATTATATTATATAAAAAAAATTGAAAATTGGATGGATTTGCTTAATTTTGAGGTACGACCAATTTTTTTTATATA
Organism: Diversispora epigaea; assembly: GCA_003547095.1. Classification (NCBI taxonomy): domain Eukaryota; kingdom Fungi; phylum Glomeromycota; class Glomeromycetes; order Diversisporales; family Diversisporaceae; genus Diversispora; species Diversispora epigaea. Next base: position 179,937 of record PQFF01000024.1, on the reverse strand, counting down.
AAATAAAGAAATATTTGTGAGGAGATATATATTTGCTAACTATAAGTTAGTATCTTAATATTTTAAAGTTTTATATTTATAGGTAACTGAAGAAATGATAAACAATCAAGAATTACATAGTGAAGATCAAGAATTGTA
>PQFF01000024.1:108798-171592 GCA_003547095.1 Diversispora epigaea | reverse complement strand
ATATAATTAAAAAATATAAAGTAAATGGTACAACTTCCAATGCCCCTAGAACTGGAAGACCTACAGTACTAACTGAAACTGATAAAAGACAATTAGTAAGAATTGTTAAAGACAACAGAGCAGATTCAATTATAGAATTAACTGATAAATTTAATAGTTCTTTAGAAATAACAGTTAGTACTGATACTGTAAGGCGTGTTTTACATGAGTCAGGATACTATGGAAGAGTAGCTAAGAAAAAACCATTAATTTCAGAATCAAATTCAAAAAAAAGATTAAATTGGTGCAAAGAAAGAAAAAACTGGAATGATGAATGGGAAAAAATTATTTTTAGTGATGAATCACGTTTTGAAATATTCAAAAATGATTCTCAAAAATGGGTGTGGCGTACAAAAGATGAAAAATATCATAAAGATTGTTTACAGCCTACTGTCAAACATTCAGATGGTGTTATGGTTTGGGGGTTTTTTACAAAATATAACAAAGGACCTTTAGTTGTAGTTGAAGGTAACATTAATGGTACAAAATATATAGAATTACTTAATCAATATCTTTTATCTTTTTTGAATGAAATTGGTTTTGATTATATTTATCAAGATGATAATGCCCCCTGTCATACTGCAAAAAAAGTCAAAGAATGGAAAGAATCAAAATCAATTAATAGCCTAATTTGGCCTGCACAAAGTCCTGATTTAAATCCAATTGAAAATTTATGATCTGAATTAGATAGAAAAATAAGAAAACATGAGCAAAAACCAAAAAACAAGACAGAATTAATTAAAATATTACAAGAAGAATGGGATAATTTGGATACCAATTTTTTAATTAAATTAATTGATAGTATGCCACAAAGAATTAAAGGTGTAATTGAAAATAAAGGAAATCCAATAAATTATTGAATTAATATTATCTTTTGCTAATATTTAAAGAAAATTTCATATCTATTTTACAATAAAACCATGAGAAAATTTAATTTTATAATATTTTTTATTTTTTCAAATTATTTAATTAAAAGATTATAAAACATTGAATATATATAATTTAGAATGTACTAAATCTGTTTACTTAGAGGCCCAAATATAATTATAAAAGTGGTTCTCAAAATCAGGATGGATTAATTTTTTAGAATCAATTTTTTAAAAATTTTACTTTGAATGACAATTATTCCTTTATTTGAAATTAGATAGATATGAACTTTATATATTATATGTATTTTGTCTTATTCTTTAAGGTTACTTATAAGCATTTTTTATATTTTATTATTAAAAACCTAACTTTAATATGTTACAACTTTTGTCAATCATTTCCGAATTTTATTGATTTCTCAAATACTTCAAATTCATGTCGATCATTTTAAAAAATCAAAAAAAAAATCTGAAAATAATTACCAATCGGAATCATATATAAAAACATCCTTATTCACCAACACAACAATAAAAATGGTCTAAGTACAATTAAAGCTTAACATGTGGAGCATCTACTGTAAAAGTTTCAGATTTTTAAACTGAGAATTGAGTTTAATATTAATAGTTGAATATTGAATGTTTCAAAATTATACTCTAAAGTTTAATCGCGAATTATTCTTTCAATTTTCAATATATAAGGCTGAAATTTTTATAAAAGATGCTTCANAAAGTCAATAAATATTATTAAATACATTTTGAATTATGGTGTATTTGATATAATAATAACAAAATTCAATTCAATATAGGAAGATAAATGTATTTCTTTTCGAAGAGCTTCATAAGGATTGTTAAGAGAGTAAAGTAGTTATTTCTGAAAATAAACAAAAAATATTGTGTTAAATAAGAAGTCATATGATAAGATAACTGATCTTTTTGTACAAATAAACAAATAAAAAACGTTAACTTTCGAAGAAAATTTGAAAACGGAGTATAACCTAAAGATAAACTTCGAAAGATATTGTTGACAGTACAATGTTGATTAAAATCGCTACGATAAACTTCGAAGGATATTGTTAACAGTGTAATGCCAATTAAAATTGCTGCGATATATATCGAAGAACAGTGCAAAATTGCTGCGAAAACATTGGTTTATAACTTGTTATGCACAGGTTTATGTTTATGATTGCCTTTATAAATGTAGAAATTCGATAAACTTCAGACACTATTAATAATAGAATTAATAATACCAAATAAATCACTATTGCATCTTGCACTCGTGCAATAGTATAATTAAGTTCTCAAAATTGTACAATTTTNTGAGTTTAATATTAATAGTTGAATATTGAATGTTTCAAAATTATACTCTAAAGTTTAATCGCGAATTATTCTTTCAATTTTCAATATATAAGGCTGAAATTTTTATAAAAGATGCTTCATATTTCAGGCTTCAAGGTAACTTAAAAGCACATTTATTGTTACATTAATAAATAATCAAGTTTTTCACGTATAAACAATCGTCACAATTATTTTCGAATTTTTTTATTTTTTTAAAATTTTATTAAATTTCGGTCGTTTTTATTCACGTCTAATTGAAGTCATAACATTTATTAGGTACCAAGAAAAACGTCAATAATTAAAGTTGTAGATATCATTTCTGGCTACAATTTCATATAAGATAGTTGGTATCTATCTTTAATACCCATCGAATGCGGTATAGGTATAGATCTAAGAATAAATTTATTATTTTTTGTCAATTTTATTTGAAGCATAATATCTCCATGTACAGATGTTCAATTTTATCACAAAAGATATTATATGATAGCCTTAGTTTAGGGGAATCTAATAAAAAAAATTTTGTACGTTTTAGATCACTCATTGTCTCACAATTACCTTTTTAATTTTAGCAATTATTTTCAAATTTTATCATTCCACAAATACTTTTGCTAGGGGAGTGTAGAAAGATAAATGTATTTCTTTTCGAAGAGCTTCATAAAGATTGTTAAGAAAGTAAAGTAGTTATTTCTGAAAATAAACAAAAAATATTGTGTTAAATAAGAAGTCATATGATAAGATAACTGATCTTTTTGTACAAATAAACAAATAAAAAACGTTAACTTTCGAAGAAAATTTGAAAACGGAGTATAACCTAAAGATAAACTTCGAAAGATATTGTTGACAGTACAATGTTGATTAAAATCGCTACGATAAACTTCGAAGGATATTGTTAACAGTGTAATGCCAATTAAAATTGCTGCGATATATATCGAAGAACAGTGCAAAATTGCTGCGAAAACATTGGTTTATAACTTGTTATGCACAGGTTTATGTTTATGATTGCCTTTATAAATGTAGAAATTCGATAAACTTCAGACACTATTAATAATAGAATTAATAATACCAAATAAATCACTATTGTATCTTGCACTCATGCAATAGTATAATTAAGTTCTCAAAATTGTACAATTTTATAGAAAGAGATATAATTCACGTTTTGATACTAATGAATATTTTATAAATAAATATTTGTATTATAATTATATCAATAAAATTTCATATTGTATTAATATTAATATATAATGCAACATACTTTTATATTTTATTTTAGCAACGAAGTTTGCTTCAATAATTTTATCATTTCTTTTTTTATTATTTTAATTTGTTTCAGAAAGTATTCATATTTTATTTGTAGATAATATCTTTTCAATATGTAGAAATTTAATCAATTAAATAAATTTTTAATAAAAGAATACATATCTATAGACAATACATACAATACTTCGAAAAATGAAAGATATACTAATAATAACTTATTTAATGAATTATCCTTAAAATTAAGTGATATGCATATATGCATACAATAATACCGCTGTTACATAGTGAAATATCACGTGAACTTGACTAACTGCAGTCAAATTTTATTAAATAAATAACAAAGANATGATAGCCTTAGTTTAGGGGAATCTAATAAAAAAAATTTTGTACGTTTTAGATCACTCATTGTCTCACAATTACCTTTTTAATTTTAGCAATTATTTTCAAATTTTATCATTCCACAAATACTTTTGCTAGGGGAGTGTAGAAAGATAAATGTATTTCTTTTCGAAGAGCTTCATAAAGATTGTTAAGAAAGTAAAGTAGTTATTTCTGAAAATAAACAAAAAATATTGTGTTAAATAAGAAGTCATATGATAAGATAACTGATCTTTTTGTACAAATAAACAAATAAAAAACGTTAACTTTCGAAGAAAATTTGAAAACGGAGTATAACCTAAAGATAAACTTCGAAAGATATTGTTGACAGTACAATGTTGATTAAAATCGCTACGATAAACTTCGAAGGATATTGTTAACAGTGTAATGCCAATTAAAATTGCTGCGATATATATCGAAGAACAGTGCAAAATTGCTGCGAAAACATTGGTTTATAACTTGTTATGCACAGGTTTATGTTTATGATTGCCTTTATAAATGTAGAAATTCGATAAACTTCAGACACTATTAATAATAGAATTAATAATACCAAATAAATCACTATTGTATCTTGCACTCATGCAATAGTATAATTAAGTTCTCAAAATTGTACAATTTTATAGAAAGAGATATAATTCACGTTTTGATACTAATGAATATTTTATAAATAAATATTTGTATTATAATTATATCAATAAAATTTCATATTGTATTAATATTAATATATAATGCAACATACTTTTATATTTTATTTTAGCAACGAAGTTTGCTTCAATAATTTTATCATTTCTTTTTTTATTATTTTAATTTGTTTCAGAAAGTATTCATATTTTATTTGTAGATAATATCTTTTCAATATGTAGAAATTTAATCAATTAAATAAATTTTTAATAAAAGAATACATATCTATAGACAATACATACAATACTTCGAAAAATGAAAGATATACTAATAATAACTTATTTAATGAATTATCCTTAAAATTAAGTGATATGCATATATGCATACAATAATACCGCTGTTACATAGTGAAATATCACGTGAACTTGACTAACTGCAGTCAAATTTTATTAAATAAATAACAAAGATAATAATAATAAATATCAACACTTAGTATAAATACCCTATTAATACTAAATTCTTATATGTATATCAATTTTTAAATAGTTTGATCACATGACCTTGTGGCGCAGTAAAGTTACACGATAATAATGGTTACACAAAGCGCAGTAATAGTAAGTAACACAGTGACACAGTAAAATAGTAGATCACACTACTAAAATAGGAAGCACAGTGTAACTCCAATAGTTATAAATACAAGTCCTCTACAGACTTTTCTGTAGATAAGTTTTAAAAAAAAAAAGAGATTAGAAAAACTTTTCAGAAAATTTGAAAATGATCTTCAGAAACCTTTAATTATCCTTAATTTATTAAAGGATGGAAATATCTAATTCTTAAGAGAGAACCTCTAAAGGTAGTAAACCTTCTGTATTAAAGAGAAAACTTTAATTTTATTATTCTTAACCCTAAATTCTTGAACGATGAAAGTATAATCATTGAAAAATAATAGTAAATTATTTTATTTGTATTTTAATTATCAATAAACCAACATGTATAATTAATAAAAGAATATTGAATGTTATAGGATTAAATGCTTGATTGTATAATTGTATAATGTTAATATTCTCGAGTTAATGAAATTAAATATAAACTTTTGTAAAAGAAAGAATAAAGTCATGACTTATGTTAAAAGAGTGTAATTATCTTTGAGCGTTTGAGTAAACGCATAACACCCTTGCTTTGAGCGTTCGAGTAAACGCATATTATTTGAGTAAACACATATTTGTTTTAGGAATATAGCTTTTTGCGTTTGAGTTAATATGCAGTAATGTTTTAAAGAGAGAATACTTTTTGCGTTTGAGTTAATATGCAGACTTATTATATTTGAATGCATAGACAGTTACACCTCTTGTTAGTTATAACAATGTTAAAGGGCGTCGCCGCAACGAAAAGACCGATTATGTCTATAAACTGACTGGTGCCTTCTATAAGTAAAATAGAGACCAAACTGTCGTGTGTCTTTGGACATAGCACGTTAAACTCCTAAAAGAACCGTAAAATGTATCAGGTTGATCGTGATCGAACCGTAGCGATTAACCCCAATAACACCGCCTAGTGTTCCAATCCTATTTCAAAATACAATCCGAATTAGATCCAGATTTTCTTGATCAAATCTGAATTATAAATCCTTATCCTTAAATATTAAGGATTTATCCTTATTTTTAGGATCCATCCTTATTTTTAAGATCCATCCTTATTTTTAGGATCCATCCTTATTTTTAGGATTTATCTTTATTTTTAGGATCCATTCTTATTTTTAGGATTTTTTTATTGTAGCAGCGGACATTAATTGATCACACCCAGATTTATTAGTAGATCATCACCCCCCGTCGTCATTTTCATAGTACAGGACTGTGACAAATAAACGACAAAATTATTACAGAAAAGAATTCACTTGTATCGCTAAAAATATTGTCACGTGCGTCACATATGGGCGGATTTGTTTGATTTGTTTGATTTTTATGGCTAAAAAAGGAAATTGATAGGCAGTTTACTAATAATAATTTCCTTTTTTAGATTTTTTGGATTTCGCAATCAAACAAATCCGCCCATATGACATGCATATATATAATCCGGATTATAATCCGAATTATAATCCGGATGATCTGTATCCGTAATCCGTTTTTATTTCGGATAAATCCTTTTAAAATAAACAAATTCAGATTATAGGATTCATCCGGATTATAGGATCCATCCAGATTTATAGGATTAAGGATCGGAACACTAATACCGCCTTTCTCATTATATCAAAGGTAAAGTTTATTTATAATTACATATCTTAAAATAATTTGCAACATAAATTTAATATTTATGTAATTAATCAGGATATAATATTATGATGTGTCAAAAAGAAGGAGAGAAGAGTTGGCATCTAATGAAAGATAATACTTGTAATTTATATTTTATTGTGATATGTATTGAATTAATAAAAGAAATATGATGATATGAAGTATTTGAAGTTATTATTAAATTCCAAGAAAATAAGATGAAAAAAAATGTATTTAAAGAATCAAAATTCTTCTATCTTTATCATAAAATAAATATTTAAACATTTTTTAAAAATTTTCAAAATGTCTCGAAGAACTTTAATTAGTTTTTATCAAAAAAAAAATCAAAGAGATAATGATAGAATTTCTAGTTTTTTATCTGGATCAAGTTCAGTATCTACTCCAGCAACAGTATAAACATCAACTTCAAGATCATCATTTGAAAGAAGAAGAGGAAAAACTGAAATGGAAGCTGTATTAATAGAATCAACAGGAAGTGATAATGAACGACAAACTTCTCCATCAGCTCAAGCAAGAAAACAAAGAAGAACTGAAAAAGGAAGAGAACAACATTCTGATGGTAATTTTTCAAAATTTTTCAAAACATTTAATAAAAATATTTTCTAATGTATAATTTATTTTATTAGAAGAAGAAGAATCTCTATTGAAAAGAAAAGGAAAACAAGATCAAATGCTAGACTATTTAAAAAAAATTGATAAGGAAGTCGAAGAACTTCAAAAGGAAATGTCTGACATCCGAAAAAAAATAGAAAGCAACAAATTATGGGATAAGATGTATGATCTAACATTTGTTAATGTAAGTGATTTATTTATTTTCTTTACAAACAAAAAACTATTTTACTTATAATATTCTTAATATTTTGAAAAAAAAGAAACTTGTTAATGAAATTGCAAACAAGACAATTTTTGAAACAATTTATCTAAGTGACGACAAATTTAAAGAAGTTGCTGCGAAATACGTTATAAATAAATATCTGGAACTTTTCTTAGATTGGAATAACAAACGCTGGACGTTTTATTATGATTTAACTATCCATAAAAAAGTAAGTTTTACTGAATTGCATTATAATTTTAAATATCCCAATAATTATTAAAAAATTTTGAATTATTCATAGTTATTAGAAAGGCATCAGTCAAGAAGGGGGACTATATCAACCCAAATTAAAAAATCAATATTTGCGGTATTCAGAAATCTTTCGCAAATAAACATGAAAGCATCTCCAAGTGAAATCAAAACTTGGAAAGAATTGCGTGTAGTGAAAGAATATTATGATAAGCTTCATACGAATATGTCAGATGAAGCCATAACCAGGTGTGGAAAGATCGTTTGCGAAATGTGGCAAGACGTGAAAAAAATTTCTGATGAACAAATAACATTTACTGTAGCAGTATGCGAAAGTTTTTTAAATCCAAATAATGAAATACTAAAAAATGATGGCAAATTTTTAAGTAAAAGAATAAAAAAAACAGGGTAAGTATCAAAAATATCCGGAAATTTGTTATTTCTAATACACTAATAATATATATAATTTGTATTAATAGAAAAAAAAAGAAAAGGGTAAAAGTTTCGATTTAACGTCTAGCGAAGATTCAGATGAGGAAAAATAAGAGGAAAGAGAGGAGGAAAAAGGCGAAGAAAGAAGTGAGGAAAGAGGCGAGGAAAGAAGTGAGGAAAGAAGGGAGGAAAGAATAGAGGAAAGAGAAGAGGAAGAAGATGAAGTTTTATATGAAGGAGAAAGCATTTCGCGAACTTAAATTAATTCCGGGAATATTCCGAAATTTTTTATTAATTATTTGGATATTGCTAAACATCACCGCTGGTGATGGTCACCGCTGGTGATGGTCACCGCTAGTGAATTTCACTGCAGGTGTATACAAAAGGATTTGAAACAAGTGTTGGATCTTATAAATAAAGATCTTTAAGAGGTGGCAAATTCTAGAACTGTTAGACTACAGTGATGAACTGTTAGTTCAACACTTTTTTGTTTTATGCAAGGTCTCTTTATGGATGCTACTAATTCTGCATTTCAATTTTATTTAAGATTTGGTCCACTTATGAATAAGACGAAGTATAGTCCGCAAGTAACACTTTTTTAATTAGGTAGGACTTAGTCTACAGTAATGAACCATTAGTTTGATACTTTTTTGTTTATGCAATGTCTCTTTATGGTTGTTACTAATTCTGTATTTCAATTTATTAAGATTTGATCCGCTTCAATGAATAAGATGAAGTATAGTCTGTAAAAAACTCTTTTTTTTATTAATTTTATTGCTTCGATAAATAAGATAAAGTATAGTTCGCGAGCAACACTTTTTTTTATTAATTTTAATAACTTTGGTCCGCTTCGATGAATAAAATGAAGTATAGTCCGTGAGTAACACTTTTTTTAATTAATTTTATTAGGATTTATCCGTAAGTAACACTTTTTTTTATTAATTTTATTAGGATTTATCCATGAGTAACACTTTTTTTTATTAATTTTATTAAGATTTGAACTGCCTTGATAAATAAGATGAATTATAGTTTGTAACACTTTTTTTTATTAATTTTATTAAGATTCAATGAATAGGATGAAGTATAATCTGCGAGTAACACTTTTTTTTTAATCAATTTAATAAGACTTGGTCTGCTTTGATGAATAAGATGAAGTATAGTCCGTGAGTAACACTTTTTTTTATTAATTTTATTAAGATTTGGATTGCCTCGATAAATAAGATGAAGTATAGTCCGCGAGTAACACTTTTTTTTATTAATTTTATTAAGATTTGATCTGCTTCGATGAATAAGATGAAATATAGTCCGCGAGTAACACTTTTTTTAATTAATTTTATTAAGATTTGGTCTGCCTTGATAAATAAGATGGAGTATAGTTAAGGTGACTTAATTGTCCTGAAAAATAACTTAGTATGTATAAATTTTACTTTCCAAAAATTTTGTTCATTTGTTTATTAAGAATTTATTCAATTGTAATACATTTTTTCTTATATTCACAACTACGAGCATTATGACCTATACCTTTACAATAACTACATGTATGTTTGTTTTCATTTACCCTTTGTGTTTCTATATTATTATTGTATTGGGATGATTCACCTAACTCACTACTACTATTTTGTCTTGAAAACAAATTCATTCTTTTAAATTGTGTATCAAAATTCATTGTATCATTTGAATTATTCACTCTATTTGAAAAAAAAAAATAAAGTTATTAAAAAAATTGGTTTCGGAACATTAATAATATTGTATAAACTTACATAATATTTCGTTGTAAATCCTCAGTAGGAACATGATCTCTACCTTTACCTTTATTGATTTATTGATTTTTTTGTTTAGAAATATTTTCTAGTGCATTTTTTATACGTTTTTTGGGTGCACCCTTCGTACATGTTTGATAAGGATTGCTAATGTTAAGTAAATTCTCCTTATTAACTTCACTTTGATTATTGTGAATATTTTTTTCCTTGTCTTTAATTCAACATCGTAAAAGATTGTTTAATTTATTTTCACAACCAATGTGAAGAGCCAAATCAATTGCCTTTTTTGCATATCCGATTCCTTGACAATATTTTGCTTTAAGAGACATATTTTGTTTAACAGTTTTGGAATAGATATGCGTGTGACGAATTTTATTTAAAGTATCAAAATTCGGTTTAATATTTTGTTCATATATATTATCATGACCATCATCATGCTTATTGCTGCAAACAGTGATCATGACTTCATTTTGAGTATCGATTATGATATCGTTGTACTATCGAGCTGGAATAAGACCAATGTGAAACATAGCCTTGTCTGAGCTTAGCATTATTGAGAAAAAATGCCGACAAACCAATCCTTTTGTAACAAGTAACATACATGTACATAAATGATTAGCATTTCTATAAATGACTACAAAGTTTTTCTTATTTTTTTCAATAGTTTCAACACACCAAACCTCAAGAATATTATTCCTATCAATGCATTTAATTAAAGAATGCAAATTCGAAATCATAGATTCGTAATCATCTTCAACCAACTTAATCTCATCAACTGATTCTATTAATTCAATATCATCCTCCTGTTCTTCTGGTTCATTATCAGATTCTTCTTGATTTTTGCCGTACAATTCTTTATTGTACAATTCTTGATCTTCACTATGTAATTCTTGATTGTTTATCATTTCTTCAGTTACCTATAAATATAAAACTTTAAAATATTAAGATACTAACTTATAGTTAGCAAATATATATCTCCTCACAAATATTTCTTTATTTTATATAAAAAAAATTGGTCGTACCTCAAAATTAAGCAAATCCATCCAATTTTCAATTTTTTTTATATAATATAATAAACTTTTGTTCATTTGTTGATGTTGCATTTTTAATACTCTTGGTGTAAGATATTTTTTGAGAATTAAATTAATTTTTTTAAAGTATCTATCTACAATTTTAGGTAATCCGACAGTAGGATTTTGATTACTTTGTACTTCAAATTGTTCAAATTGTTCTTCTTTATCAAGTTGTAATTGAATTAGTGTATCTAATTCAAATAATGATGTAGAGTTTTTAACTGATTGTTTAATTAATGAATTATAGCTTTCAACTCGTTGAGTTGATTGAGTTCCAGCATTAAATAATCGATAAGTAAAACATAATGCCCAACCAGTAACATCAACTCCAAAGGTACGTTCAAGATACTTTTTTGCAATTGGATAGTCATTAAGAAGTTTGTACCATTGTTTTTGAAATTCGTGTTCAGAAAAACTATTACGGCATTTATTCTATGCCATTATAAAATCTGAATACTTGTTGCAAAGTTTTTCTTTCAAATTTTTTTCTAGATTTTTTTGTATGTGCCAAATACAATAATTGTGTTTTGTTAATGGAAGAGTTTCGTGGACTGCTGAAGTCATAGCAGGATCGGCATCAGTAAATAACACTTTAGGTGCAAGATTATTAGTTGCACGAAGTAAGCATTCCAGAATCCATTGATAGGTCTCCTTAGTTTCATCTGATACAACAGATGTTGCGACCATTCTAGAACGTGCATGATTATCAATGATAATCGTAAGAGATAGATACATATGATATTTATTTGTTTGTCATTAATTGCTACATCGTGAAATCTTTGCCACAATTCAATTTGTGATGGCCTCATCCAAAATAAACCAGTTAGATGATTATCTTCCCCTTCCAATCTTGCCTCAACAAACCAACCATGTTCTTCTTGTTGCCGTTGTATTAATCTTTCATATGTTTCTGCTGCATCAGTTTTTATTATTTCTTTATTATTCCGAAAAAGACAAATTGCATTGTATATATTTTTTGGATGGAATATTTCATTTGGAAATCGTTTCTGAAGTGCACGAATAATTGGACCTGCACCACAACCAATATTTACAAGAAATTCAATTTCTTTAAGCATATCTGNGTTGTAATTGAATTAGTGTATCTAATTCAAATAATGATGTAGAGTTTTTAACTGATTGTTTAATTAATGAATTATAGCTTTCAACTCGTTGAGTTGATTGAGTTCCAGCATTAAATAATCGATAAGTAAAACATAATGCCCAACCAGTAACATCAACTCCAAAGGTACGTTCAAGATACTTTTTTGCAATTGGATAGTCATTAAGAAGTTTGTACCATTGTTTTTGAAATTCGTGTTCAGAAAAACTATTACGGCATTTATTCTATGCCATTATAAAATCTGAATACTTGTTGCAAAGTTTTTCTTTCAAATTTTTTTCTAGATTTTTTTGTATGTGCCAAATACAATAATTGTGTTTTGTTAATGGAAGAGTTTCGTGGACTGCTGAAGTCATAGCAGGATCGGCATCAGTAAATAACACTTTAGGTGCAAGATTATTAGTTGCACGAAGTAAGCATTCCAGAATCCATTGATAGGTCTCCTTAGTTTCATCTGATACAACAGATGTTGCGACCATTCTAGAACGTGCATGATTATCAATGATAATCGTAAGAGATAGATACATATGATATTTATTTGTTTGTCATTAATTGCTACATCGTGAAATCTTTGCCACAATTCAATTTGTGATGGCCTCATCCAAAATAAACCAGTTAGATGATTATCTTCCCCTTCCAATCTTGCCTCAACAAACCAACCATGTTCTTCTTGTTGCCGTTGTATTAATCTTTCATATGTTTCTGCTGCATCAGTTTTTATTATTTCTTTATTATTCCGAAAAAGACAAATTGCATTGTATATATTTTTTGGATGGAATATTTCATTTGGAAATCGTTTCTGAAGTGCACGAATAATTGGACCTGCACCACAACCAATATTTACAAGAAATTCAATTTCTTTAAGCATATCTGAACTAAGACGATGAAATTTTGGTGCAATGTTTTCTACATTTTCGTTTAATGGATGGTTGTGTTCTTTGTATATTGAGGTAACACTAATAATACCACCAGAAAGATAAAAATTTACTCGCCATGGACAATTTATTTTTTTGCTTTCCCGTTCCCGATTATTTTCTATATCAATTTTTTTTTGCATGATATGTACGTGCACATTTACATTCAAATGTACGTCGTACAATTTCACCATTTTTATTTTTTTGAAGTCTACGTTTTATAACAGATCCAAGCTCTGTTGCATGTTTTTCAACATGGTTTTTGACTAAATCCCAGTCTTCAAATGTGTCCCCTAAAAAAATAACTTTAATAAAAGTTACATTATAAATAGTTAACAATAGAAAATTTATTATTTTATATACCTATTTCAAGATTAAAAGTTATATGATTATTTTCATAAGCACTATCTATACTGTTAATACTATCTGTAGTTGATATAACACTATCATTTTCAAATTCTTCTTGTAAGTTATTAATATCTATATTTTCCTCTTCTTCTGAAGCGTAAATTTCTAAAAATAAACATTTGTGCACACTTTGAATGCTTTGAGCACTTTGAGCCATTATACAGTTGTGCCACTTGCTGTTTTATTTGTTTTTTTAAAAGCGTGAAAACAAAAAAAGTATAGATCGCGTTTATAATTAAAATAACCAATCAAAAATCATAGTTATTAATGGTGACTATCACCTATGGTTACAATCACCTGTGGTGACAATCGCCTGTGGTAACAATCACCTGCGGTGATCCTTTGACAATCTCTAATTATTTTTATGTTTGGAGAAATTTTTTAATTTTTTATTAGTATTATTATAAAAAATAAAACATTACAGAAGTTTATGAAATTTAAAAAAATAATTTCGCAATATTATGAAATATATTTATTAACAAAATATTCATTATCTTTGTCAAAACGAGGTATAATATGTACAATATTATCTAATTTTAAAAGAGGACAATTATAGAGATAGGAATTTTTTTGAAATTTAAAGTCATATCATTGAACTAATGCGAGATTTAATGGAGATTTTTCTTTAATTTCAATTTTTGCCATTAATAAAATTTTACCATAACATAATCCTTCATCGAATTGATAATCAGAAGGTTCATTAGAATCCATCGAAATTGCTACATTACTGAACCATGGTTTATCATGAAATTTGTTTTTCTGCCCTTATTATTGATCCATTTTCTAAAGTTGCTGTACCATATATAATAATATCACATTCCTTAATATCTTTAATTTCTAAAATATTTTCTAAAAAATTATCGAAACATTCTAAAAATTGGTCAAAACCTTTAATCATATTATCATTAATATTTGGATCATTTATTTTTTTACAAAAATATATATATGCTTCTGTTAATTTTGTTTCAAAAAGCTTCGATGAAAAGTTCAACAGTTTAGTCGGCTTCTTCTTTTTTTGTTTTTTATTAATCATGTTTATTATATCCTGTCTTTTCAACTAAATTTAAAAGTTATGAATTAATTAATAGTTCATTTATATTATTTATAATAAAATAGTTAACTTACTGTTTTCATTATTTGATCTTCCACATTTTTTTTATTGCTCATTCAGTAAGGGATTTTAACAAAATCTTTATGCAAACTTTCGTAAGTTTCTGTTGTGTATCCATTTATTGCACTGAACTGACGAATTGATTCGAAAATATGATAAATTCACAAATGAAATTTTGAAAATTTTAAATTGGAACATGAATGTAGTTTAAATATTTCAACAAATAGTTTCGCCCATTCAAACGTATCCTTCTGAAAAGGTAAGTATTTAATATATAATTAGTAAAATCAAGATTTTAATTTTTAATAACATACCTGAAAATTTTTGAGATCGCTTTCTGTGAATATTTCTGATCTGCTCATCATGTACATTTTATTCCATTTTGCGTATACTTCTGATAATTTTCTATTTTCAACAAAATCTTCAACATTATTTTTATTTTCTTTATATAAGTTATCTATCACAAATACCATTACTTTCATTAAAGTCTATCATCTATTTTACTGACTAATGAACTATCTTGTTTTTGAAGAAATAGTCCCAAATCTAAATGGTGCATTCTATCTGGAACTGTTTCTTATTTTTTTTTTTTCTTTCTACTTATTTTTTTTTATAATGTCTCAAGAATCGCGAACATAGTGAATTCATATAAAAAGACACGTTGAACTTTCTTCTTTGCAAAATGAACCTTCTTCTGCTCATAATGAGCCAGAATCTTTCGAAACTTCTAAAAAAAGTATTGATATTTCTTCTTTAAAAGAAAAATACATTATTCATCTACCATGATCATATAAGGAACAGACTTCTGCTCTTCAAACTGTACACTTTTCGAAAGAACTTGAAAGTACAATTCCAGAGACAGTAGACGAATTAAAAATTGGTAAATACTTGTATATATTCTATTTGCTACATTGTTTCTGAAATGAGTTCTGTTTCACAAAATATGCTTTCGGATTTTATCTCATTTTCAGAAAATTGAAAATTAAAAGAGGAAATTGCCAAACTTAAAAGGCAAAACTCTCAGATGGAAATTGATTTTGAAGAAAAATTAGAAAAAAGCCAAGAAAATATAAATCAAATGAAGGATAAAATAAATTTTCTGGCAAATATAAATCAACAATTCGGTACTGAAAATGATCAGCTCATAAAAAATCTTGATCGATTTTGAAAATATCGTATTTCGGAATTTATTTCGGTAAGATCTAGTCCAGATGATGATTCTGGTACTGAACTTGAAATAATTTCTTCAAAACGTCCAAAAGGACGAAAATTAAAATCCAAAAAAATCATCAAAACAAATAAAGGAAAAAGAGTGTTTGGCAATGATTCAGAAGAAGAAGATATTGAATCAGATGATGAAAAGAATGAAAAAGGCGCCAGGGTTAGTAATTTGGTTAGCATTCAGAATGTGATTTTAAGCAATTTCTTACTATTTTTTTTATTTTTTACAGAATGAAATGAAAACAATTATAAAAACAATTGATTCCGAATTTAGTCTTGATTACAACCAAACATTTACTAGTGTGAATAATTGCGAAATTCGTCACAAATTAATACTGGAATTACAAAAATCATTAGCACTGAAATTTAGACTTTCAGTTACGCAATTAATGAAATGGCTCAATAGCATACATAAATCTCAACGAGCCACTGCGCAAATGCGTAATTCTGGAAAACTTCCGAAAAATCTTCGTCGTGTGCATGTCAACAATCGGCAAAATGATGTATATAATTTATTATTTACAGTTATTACTTTTATTATGTCAATTATATACTAAATTATATGATTATATTCTGGATTTAGAAAAAATCTGTCGTATTAAAGTGGCAAAAGAATTATTTAAAAAAAATAATTCTAATATTATAAATTATAATAAAGAATCATTATTGCGAATATTGGCGGATCGCGCCTTTCATTCATCAGAAATGTCTGATACCGGTGAAGAAGATAATTCGAAAACAGTAGTAAATGTTTATGATCTTTCTTGGCGGTCTCTGGCGGTCTGTGGAGGTTAGTATTTATTTCTGAAATGTTACTGATTTATTACCGATTTATTATCGATTTATTACTGATATTTTATTTTTTCTTTTCAATTTATTACCGAAATGTTACTAATATTTATTTTTTCTCTCTTTTTTTAATATTATATGCAAAAAATTATATTCTTTTATTTATTATTAATTTATTACCGATTTATTAATGATTTTATTTTTTTTCTATTATCGAAATATTACTAATACTTATTTTTTCTCTTTTTTTTTTTTATTTTTTTATTTTTTTTAAAACGCTGTGATCATACAGCTTAGTTTATTAATTAGACTTTACAGACCTATAATCTAAATTATTACTAAATTAAACTATAGTATTAATGCAAACTAGCTACTCACTNTATAATTTATTATTTACAGTTATTACTTTTATTATGTCAATTATATACTAAATTATATGATTATATTCTGGATTTAGAAAAAATCTGTCGTATTAAAGTGGCAAAAGAATTATTTAAAAAAAATAATTCTAATATTATAAATTATAATAAAGAATCATTATTGCGAATATTGGCGGATCGCGCCTTTCATTCATCAGAAATGTCTGATACCGGTGAAGAAGATAATTCGAAAACAGTAGTAAATGTTTATGATCTTTCTTGGCGGTCTCTGGCGGTCTGTGGAGGTTAGTATTTATTTCTGAAATGTTACTGATTTATTACCGATTTATTATCGATTTATTACTGATATTTTATTTTTTCTTTTCAATTTATTACCGAAATGTTACTAATATTTATTTTTTCTCTCTTTTTTTAATATTATATGCAAAAAATTATATTCTTTTATTTATTATTAATTTATTACCGATTTATTAATGATTTTATTTTTTTTCTATTATCGAAATATTACTAATACTTATTTTTTCTCTTTTTTTTTTTTATTTTTTTATTTTTTTTAAAACGCTGTGATCATACAGCTTAGTTTATTAATTAGACTTTACAGACCTATAATCTAAATTATTACTAAATTAAACTATAGTATTAATGCAAACTAGCTACTCACTCATCAAAAAATAGTAAAACTATCTCTAAGTGCGATCTTAGAAAATAGTTTAATACTATCTGAGTGCTAGGTTATACGTGTTGCCCAAATCCCAAATAATTTGGGATTTGGGACGCCAAAATGCACAAATTACTAGTATTTGGGATTTGGGATTTCGGTAAAAGATACTAATCATAATTTGGGATTTGGGATTTGGGATTTGGGATTTCGGCATTTGGGATTTCAGTATTTGGATTTTGAATTTGGACGGCAGATATATGCTAGGTAAATACCTTTATGCCTTAGCCTACAAGGGCTCGGAGTCTAAGCATAGGGTTATTTATACCTAATTCTACCCACTGAGATCATGATCACTCTTTAAAACTCTAAAAACTTTATACCTTTATTAACCCAACCTTTAATAATATTAAAACTATTATTGACTATACATGTTTTCAAAATTGATTTTGGATTTTTGAGGTATTTTGACTTTTTGAGATTTATGCAGAATCTATTCTATATATGGAAGTAAAAAAGTACCTAGTTATATGTATCTTTAATCAAGGAATTTATCTGGGTGGTCAAAAAATTTCGGGTTTTAAGTAAAATAATTTCGTCTTCTATGAAAAACTATTTCGACTTTTTTCTCCAAAATTGCAATTTCGGGGCCCCAAAATAATTTAGCGTGCAAGTATATTATTGATACAGTTATTATTATTGTTATTATAATTATTGTTGCTATCATTATTGAAACTATTGTTAGTATTATTACTATTATTATTACAGTTACTACTATTATTAGATTCATTACTATCTATCTGAATTATATATGCTAGTTTCCGTTTCATTCGATTTATAATTCCATGTTGCTTTTCTGCTTCAATTAGAATTTTGCATCGTAATCTCCAAATGTTTTTATGAAAATTTTTTCTAAAATGATTTGACTATGTATTAAGAATATCTCGTGATTTGTTATAAGAACCAATAACCTGTTTGATTGTTGATACATAATTAAATTGTATGAAACCAGATGTAAATTTAATGAGAAAAGAAGTATTTGAAATAATATTGTTTGCAATAGATGTAATGGTAGTATGTAAATTATACATGTCGTCAAAACTATTGAATTGAGTCAGATGCAATTAAAATTGAGAAAAATTGGAGTTGAGTCAAGACAAATTTTGATTTTTACTAGTGATTGACGCAATTAGTTGAGTCAGACGCAATTAAAAATTGAAATTTTAAGAGTTGAGTCAAGGTCAAATTAGTTTTGATGACATGTATAATGTAAATTATCCTCAATGATTGGATGTCTATGATTGTTTTCAAGAGACTTTTGAAGTGAAAAGGTTGCATAGGAGATTGCATTATTCCATAGTTGTGAATGTTAGCTATCAGTTTGAGGACATAAAAATAAATGTTCAATATTTTCTCAGTTGAGTGACAAAGTGGACACATAGTAAAAGAGGAATAAATTTTTGGTTGTCTAATTGCAAGGCGATCCAGGGTAGGTAATTCATTATGAGAAAGACGTTTCCAAACTAATTTCCAATCTGAGTTTGACTGATCTGATGGATCATCAGTTAAAAATTTCTTGATACGATTTTGACTCTTCCATATATAAAGATTAATATATTTGTGTATTTGTTTAATAAAATTACAGGTATTAATGTTTACAGAAAAAGTATCCCAAGTAGGTATAGTGAAGAGAGGTCTTGTGTCAATAATATTAAATTGAATAGGTTCTAAGTTGAGAGCATTTTTTGTTAACCGATCTACTTGTTCATTAAAAATTACTTCGCTATGTGCCTTGACCTTAAATAATATAACTAAAAGACTTTTTGATTTAACAGTTTCTAATATTTTAAGCCAAACAACATGGTTGTTTAACCTGAGCCATTGTCGAGTTGTTAGGGATCTTGTCATGATATATTTGAATGTGTCGATACATGTTTGACTATCTGTGTTAATTTTTACTTTACATTGTGAAGGAGCTGTAAGTAAAGCTGTAAAAATAGCAATAACTTCGGCATGACTAAAGGAAGGCCAAGATGAAACCCCACATGAAAAGGTTGAAAGTAACTGTGGACCTGATGTTTGTATCCAAGCTGAACCCATGCGCATATTATACCTGCCACCCAAATTCAAAATCCAAATGCCGAAATCCCAAATGCTGAAATCCCAAATCCCAAATCCCAAATTATAATTAGTATTTTTTGCCGAAATCCCAAATCCCAAATCCCAAATTATAATTAGTATTTTTTGCCGAAATCCCAAATCCCAAATCCCAAATACTAGTAATTTGTGCATTTTGACGTCCCAAATCCCAAATTATTTGGGATTTGGGCAACACGTATAGCGCATATGTTGAGTACCTTGCTCAGTTAAAGATCCATCAGAATAGAATTCTAGATATTGTGTAAAAAAGTTATTATAAAGTGCAGTAGAAAGAAGAGTACTATAATGTTGAGAAGCTATAAATTTTTTAATTAATGCAATTTCAGGGATTTGTGGTATATCAATTGTTGGAAATAAGCTGGTTACAGATATGTTATATTGGTTATAAATGTGATTTTTAATGGAGGAGAAATTACACGGTAATTTAAATTTCCATTGAGCTCCTTTAAGTTTCATAAGTCCTATTATTGCAACAGGTACATGATTTGAGGTGATACTAAATGAACAGAATGTGTTGTTGTTGGTGTCAGACTCTAATTTGTTACAACCCAAACAGGGGAGAAGAGAAAATTGTTTAGATTGATTTTCTATATAATGATCAATTTTGAAGGTAGTATCAGTATCTGTATTATGATCAGGTTTGTATGTAATATAACCTCAAATATATGTGGATTCAACTGGATCAAGATATCCGATCCAGTCCTTGACACTACATTTTTTATTCAAAGGTTGTATCCATGGATAGTATGAGTCTATATAAGTCTTGGAAGACCATGAAGATGAAAGCCTGGGAGAATTAGTTGGATCCACAATTATGTTTTTTATTAGTTTGTACCAATTAGGCTATTTTCCTCTATTGACGTTGGTGAAAACTCCAATCATTGGCCATTCTAAAATAATATTGTTATGTGTATCTATAATCTGATCAAGAAAAAGTAGGTAACGACGATGTAGACTTTTGACTAAGGACTTATAAAGCTTATCATTGTTTAATACTGTTTTAATAGATAAATTACCACCTTTCCATTGAAATAATTCTTGTATATAGGGACCTTGAAAATTAATTCCAAGGGAATGTGCTGTGTTTAAAATCTGACTGAAAAAGTTGTTGTTTGTGTTGAGTTTTACTTTATTGTTTGTTAATATATTTGTTGGTTCCCAATTTAAAAGTTGAAGGTCTTTAAGGTGAATAAATATTGAAGTCCCTACAACACCAGTATCATTAAGTCTATGAATAAGCCCATTAATTTGTGATTCATTTTGTAGTTCTGAAATACTTTTGAGATTGTATATTCCTGGATGATGAATTGCACTGTTAGGAATAGTACGAGTAACTTGAATTAGATTTTTGAAAACTTATGAATATTTTGCTGTTAACATTTTACAAGCAGATGGATTTATATGACTATTTATCATCCTGTATTCAATTCTAGGAAGTAGAATTCGATTTATTATATAATGAGCTTGTTTATCTGTCATATGTTTATATTGAATAATTCTAGTAATTCGATCAATTTCTCTTTGTACCAATTTGACAGTGTTCTTTTTATGACTTTTTTTTTCAAACCATACTCCAAGAAATCATACAAATTCATGTTTCGAGGTTGCATATACCTCATCCTTATCTTGTCATATATATATAGGATTTGTTTCTTTTTCTTCTTTAAAGTTGACAGCGATAATTTGTGACTTAGAACTATTTACTTGCGAATCATTTGCGTGATAAAATTGAGTAGCATCATTAAAAATAGCTTGAAGGTTGTTTTTAGATGATGCTATCCAAGTGGTATCATCCATATAAGCTAAGCATGCTGTACGCACTGTAAGTGACTTGGTGATAGAAAATCTTACATCAGGTCAAGAAGAATGCATAGTATAACCATATTGTTTGTTATTATTAATTTTACATAACAAAGGATTGTAAAAGATATGCCAAAGAAGAGGTGAGATAATTTCTCCTTAANTTATGAATATTTTGCTGTTAACATTTTACAAGCAGATGGATTTATATGACTATTTATCATCCTGTATTCAATTCTAGGAAGTAGAATTCGATTTATTATATAATGAGCTTGTTTATCTGTCATATGTTTATATTGAATAATTCTAGTAATTCGATCAATTTCTCTTTGTACCAATTTGACAGTGTTCTTTTTATGACTTTTTTTTTCAAACCATACTCCAAGAAATCATACAAATTCATGTTTCGAGGTTGCATATACCTCATCCTTATCTTGTCATATATATATAGGATTTGTTTCTTTTTCTTCTTTAAAGTTGACAGCGATAATTTGTGACTTAGAACTATTTACTTGCGAATCATTTGCGTGATAAAATTGAGTAGCATCATTAAAAATAGCTTGAAGGTTGTTTTTAGATGATGCTATCCAAGTGGTATCATCCATATAAGCTAAGCATGCTGTACGCACTGTAAGTGACTTGGTGATAGAAAATCTTACATCAGGTCAAGAAGAATGCATAGTATAACCATATTGTTTGTTATTATTAATTTTACATAACAAAGGATTGTAAAAGATATGCCAAAGAAGAGGTGAGATAATTTCTCCTTAATCTATCCTATCACCTACAGTGATTTCATCAGTCAATTCATAATCTGTGATAATACGAAGTTTTCTATTTTTAAATAGGTTTATTATAAGATCAATTGCAAGTTTGGAAAGTTTGATACGTAGGAGGGCTTTTTCCAACATGACTAAGTTTACCATATTAAATGCTTTTGCTATATTCTGGAAGAATATCCACAATTCTTTATGTTTTTCATGTGCATCTTCAAAAATGTTATTAAGTAAGTGGATAGGTTCATGAGTAGATTCTTCTGGTAATCCAGCGAAATTAGGACCCCTCAAAATATTTTCAGTTTTACAGATATGTGCTAAACGGTTGTTGACTATCTTTAACATGCACTTCCTGACTGTTTCTAATAGTATAATTGGTCATGTATTTGTTAGATCACATTCCCATGCTTTGGGTTTTGGTATTGGATAAATTACACTATGTTTCCAATTGTTTGGGATAGATCCAGTATCAAAACAAAGTTTAAAAAAGAAGCGTAAAATATCCTTTATGTGAGGTAGGGTTCTGCAAAGTCAGATCGGATCGAATTTTATCAATATTCGGATCGAATCCGATATTTTAATTCTTAATCCGGATCCGGATTCGTCATATACAGATCCAACTTTTTAAAATCTGAATCCAATTTTGATTATATTCGGATTGATCCGAATCTAATCCGAATATTCGAATCGATCTGAATCCAATCTGAATATTCGAATCCATTAAACCCTAGTGTAGAGTATACTTGCACGTAAAATTATTTTGGGGCCCCGAAATTGCAATTTTGGGGAAAAAAGTCGAAATAGTTTTTCATAGAAGACGAAATTATTTTACTTAAAACCCGAAATTTTTTGACCACCCAGATTTATTCTTTGATTAAAGATACATATAACTGGATACTTTTTTTACTTCCATATATAGAATAGATTCTGCATAAATCTCAAAAAGTCAAAATACCNACAAAGTTTAAAAAAGAAGCGTAAAATATCCTTTATGTGAGGTAGGGTTCTGCAAAGTCAGATCGGATCGAATTTTATCAATATTCGGATCGAATCCGATATTTTAATTCTTAATCCGGATCCGGATTCGTCATATACAGATCCAACTTTTTAAAATCTGAATCCAATTTTGATTATATTCGGATTGATCCGAATCTAATCCGAATATTCGAATCGATCTGAATCCAATCTGAATATTCGAATCCATTAAACCCTAGTGTAGAGTATACTTGCACGTAAAATTATTTTGGGGCCCCGAAATTGCAATTTTGGGGAAAAAAGTCGAAATAGTTTTTCATAGAAGACGAAATTATTTTACTTAAAACCCGAAATTTTTTGACCACCCAGATTTATTCTTTGATTAAAGATACATATAACTGGATACTTTTTTTACTTCCATATATAGAATAGATTCTGCATAAATCTCAAAAAGTCGAAATACCTCAAAAATTCAAAATCAATTTTGGGAACATGTATAGTGTAGAGACCAGACTTTTTAAATATTTCATAACTAATACCCGATATACCGCAAGCTTTACCATTAAGGAGTGAACTGAGAACCTCTCGTAATTCTTCTTTTGTTGGAGTATCTCCTAGATTTTTATAACAGTCTAAGTTAATATAATTACAAGGTGTGTATTAACACTTCCAGGATTCGTCCAATTTGTTAAAATTGGCATCTCTTTCCTTAAAAGTTGACTCATAATAAGACATTGTATAAGATTGAACTTCTTTGGGGTCTGTTGTTATGTAAGTTGAATTTTCCTCATCATTTCTAATAAGCAAACGATCCAGGGTGATTGTATGGTGGATGTAATTGGTTAATGAGTTAATCATACGTCTTTGATTAGAAAATAAGTCTGAGCACCTTGATTTTATAGTTTCTTTAATAAATCTACGTGTTTTTGCTGTCTCTTCTAATTTCAATTTAACTTTAAGAGATTCTAAAAACTCTTTAGCCAGGAGAAGCCATTCAGAAATAATTGTGTTATGATTTAAGGGTTGAATTGTGCCTATATTGAATTTAGATATAAGAGATATAATTGATATAAAGGATTTCCATGTTTTAAATGTTAAAGAACGATCAAGATGAAGATTATTAACTGTTGTGGATCTTTTAATTTGTTTAGTAGGGATATGTCTATTTACAACTTGAATAAAATAAAATTTGATTTGATTTCAAATATCAGATATTTTGGAATGGAAAAGATTGATATTATCTGTATTATCTGAAAAATTATTATTTGATATATGTATAAGTTCTTGTTTGATGTGTTCTAATATATTATGGGTTTGAAGTCTATGATCCATTCTTTTACTGTCATTGATTTATAGTCAAATACCATTCGAGAACTTTTCCTTCTTAAGATAACATTACTTTGTAAATTGAATATACCATCAGAAAAAATTTCACAAGAAAATATTGAATGATCACTACCCGTAATATGGTCTATTAGAGTATTATTAAAACTATGTATATTTGTAATTATGTCAGGTGAAAACCAAATTTGATCAATTCTACTTTTTGAAAAGGAGTTTTTCCAAGTAAATGTATGTTTGTTCTCTTGCCATGTTGCTTGTAGATCTGTAAATGCCCAATCTTCAAAAAAGTTGAAAAGGGAGATTTCAGGCTTGTAAGATGGAGTAGAAAATTTGTCTTTTCCCCTGGACGATCTGTCAAGATGTGGAAGAACGACTGCATTAAAATCTCTCATGATTACTATTTTTGTATTCTTTTTTGTTTCTTCAGCAATTAATTTTCTAATTTGTGTTTGATAGATTCTATACATGTCGTCAAAACTATTGAATTTAGTCAGACGCAATTAAAATTGAGAAAAATTGGAGTTGAGTCACGACAAATTTTGATTTTTACTAGTGATTGACGCAATTAGTTGAGTCAGACGCAATTAAAAATTGAAATTTTAAGAGTTGAGTCAAGGTTAAATTAGTTTTGACGACATGTATAATAGATTCTACTACTCTTCTTATCATTAGGTAGATAAACTTGTATAATAAGAATACGACTCCTTCCTTTAAACAGTAATGTGACTGATAATAAACGTCTATCAAATCGAAAAACCTTTTGAATGTATTTTGCAATATCTTTTTTTATGAGTAAACCAACACCAGTTCCTCTTGGTTCTAGGTCATTGAAACTCCAGAAACATTTATATATATCCTGTTCTTTAAATGTGAAGTTTGTGGCTGATTCTTTAAATTTTGTTTCACTTATACCAATGATATCAAAATTATGAGTTTCTAAATAGTGTGAAAAAAACATTTGCTCATATGTAGTGTTGATACCCCTTATATTGTGTGTGCTAATCTTAATAGTATTATTTGTATGAGGATTTATGGATGAGGAAAGTATGTCTGTAGGACCATAGCCACCCTTAGTTGATTCTTTATATTGTCTACCTATATAATTTGTTAAAGTAAAATTAAGTACTAATAAAAGTAAATTTAAGTAAAAAGTATAATTGAAAAATTTGAAAAAATATTTTTTAATGAATGTAGGTATAATTATAATAGTAATATTAAGTTTTTGCAAGTTAAATGTCAGAAACTGGTTAAAAATTATTGTGAAAAAGAACTTATAGGTGCCAAGGTGTTCTATGAAAACCTTGGTGACGAAAAAAAGATCTATTAGATCTTAATCTTGGATAAATATGAGAATTGTTAAAATAACTATTAGAAAAGTGTTGGGTTTGTAAAGTATTATTATTGTTTCTAGAAAGGGATTGATTATATCTATTAGCTGAAATTTTGATAAAATAATCTGGCAATCTGTTTCCAAAGTAGTAATGTTTTTGTAACAAGTTTTTAATAGGAACGATATCATTTGTATTTGTGATGGGAAATGGAATATTAAGTTGTTTATTGACCTCTCTTGAATTAAAAGGTAGAGATGGTTTTAATAATGTACATGTTTTAAAGGTATTTGTTTTAGGTTTATTATTATTTTCAAAAGAACTAGGTTTGTATGATTCATGAATGAAAGAAATTGGTAGTTGGTCTATGATATAATGTTGTCCAAGAATATTACGGACAAAGTATAAACTTGAAAAATTTTTAATTGGAATGAAGTTTGATATTGAAGATTTGATTTCTTCACTAATATTATCTGGAATTTGAGGAAGGATCAATTTGTTTTGTGTAAATTTTAATTTATTTAATTGGGAAAATTTAAACCAGTTAATTCTACTACTGGAAATGTTAAGGAAATATATAATGGATTGAATTAAATTATTATGTTCAGGGTTGTAACCAAATGTTGAAATTTCATTATAAAGAAGGATCCATCCAAAACGAATAATAACTTGACTTTTTAAGATGTCACGAATACTTTTTGAACAAGATGAAGATCCAGTAGTTTGAGGAAACTTTCAAAACTTATTTGGTGTTCAGGTTTGTTAAAAGATCCGAAAAACTTGAAAAAAGATTTACCAGATAATAAAAAACTTTGAATAAACTTAGGAAGTGACAGTTTTGGAANCTAGGTTTGTATGATTCATGAATGAAAGAAATTGGTAGTTGGTCTATGATATAATGTTGTCCAAGAATATTACGGACAAAGTATAAACTTGAAAAATTTTTAATTGGAATGAAGTTTGATATTGAAGATTTGATTTCTTCACTAATATTATCTGGAATTTGAGGAAGGATCAATTTGTTTTGTGTAAATTTTAATTTATTTAATTGGGAAAATTTAAACCAGTTAATTCTACTACTGGAAATGTTAAGGAAATATATAATGGATTGAATTAAATTATTATGTTCAGGGTTGTAACCAAATGTTGAAATTTCATTATAAAGAAGGATCCATCCAAAACGAATAATAACTTGACTTTTTAAGATGTCACGAATACTTTTTGAACAAGATGAAGATCCAGTAGTTTGAGGAAACTTTCAAAACTTATTTGGTGTTCAGGTTTGTTAAAAGATCCGAAAAACTTGAAAAAAGATTTACCAGATAATAAAAAACTTTGAATAAACTTAGGAAGTGACAGTTTTGGAAATTTAATATCTTTTAACTTTAAAATATAATCTACAAAAGTTTCTACATTATGCATGGAGTTCATAAATTGTTTTAATTGTTGAGTGAGAGTATCCTCCTCAACAACACTTTTATCGATGCATGGATAGGAAAGGATACTATCCTTGAATAAATCAAAATTCTCAGAACGAGAAGATTGCTATGTGGTTGGGGTATCATAACTAATACCTTCCATCTGTGATTTAACTGAGCCATTGACAGTGTGCTTTCCTTTGTCTTGATAAACTTTAGACTTATCGAATAAGGAGGATTTATTAAAAATATTATTAACACGTTTTCCTGCTTGATATTGTTTAACTGTTTCATCAATTATGTCTAACTCTTTATATTGGATTGAAGAAAATTTGTTAAGATTTCTTCTCAGAATTCTGACAAGTCCTTCTAGGTAACTGTTCAGAGGAGGTTTTGATTCTAAGTATTTTTGCTGTAAAATTGAAAAGACATTTTCAAGATCTAACTGTTCATTCAGAATTTCCAAGATGATGATAATAAATTTAATTTGATTATTATACTTTGGTGAGTATCTAGTAGGTGAAACTAATTTAATTAGATATTCCCAAGCGTAATGAAGATGTAAACCAGAAATAAGTTCCTCTTCTTTTTCCCCTAGTATATCTATAACACTTTGTTTGTTTCTATACATTGAGAAAATCTTATGTATTGCAGCATCATATTGTTGTAAGAATGAGGATTTTCTATGATATTGAAGATAGTTTCGATAAGATGATTTGAGATTTCTAAAAACATTTCTGTCATTTTTAAGAAGTTTGTCAAAAATAAAGAGAGGAGTTATTTGTACTGGAGGTTCAATATATTGTAAAAAAATAAAAATAAAAATAGATACCTTCGCCGCTATACGTTTGCTCAATCGATTTTGGAAGAGAAGTGGTAGGTATCATTTTCCTTTTTATTTTTTTTTTTTTAAAAAAAAAATAAAAATAGTTCGCCACCATATATTCATCCAACTAAACTGATTCCGTTTTCCTAAAGAAAAGAAGAGGTAAGTATCATTTTTTCTTTTTTTATTTTAATTTTTTTTTAAAAAATAAAAATAAAAATAGATACCTTCGCTACCCAATCGATTCTGTATGAGGTAGGTATCGTTTTCTTTTTATTTTTATTTTTTTTTTAAANCGTAATGAAGATGTAAACCAGAAATAAGTTCCTCTTCTTTTTCCCCTAGTATATCTATAACACTTTGTTTGTTTCTATACATTGAGAAAATCTTATGTATTGCAGCATCATATTGTTGTAAGAATGAGGATTTTCTATGATATTGAAGATAGTTTCGATAAGATGATTTGAGATTTCTAAAAACATTTCTGTCATTTTTAAGAAGTTTGTCAAAAATAAAGAGAGGAGTTATTTGTACTGGAGGTTCAATATATTGTAAAAAAATAAAAATAAAAATAGATACCTTCGCCGCTATACGTTTGCTCAATCGATTTTGGAAGAGAAGTGGTAGGTATCATTTTCCTTTTTATTTTTTTTTTTTTAAAAAAAAAATAAAAATAGTTCGCCACCATATATTCATCCAACTAAACTGATTCCGTTTTCCTAAAGAAAAGAAGAGGTAAGTATCATTTTTTCTTTTTTTATTTTAATTTTTTTTTAAAAAATAAAAATAAAAATAGATACCTTCGCTACCCAATCGATTCTGTATGAGGTAGGTATCGTTTTCTTTTTATTTTTATTTTTTTTTTAAAAAAAAATAAAATAGATCTTCGATGCACCTAACCGATTCCGTTTTCCTAAAGGAGAGAAGAGGTAAGTATCATTTTCTCTTTTTTTATTAAAGAAAAGAAAATAAAAATAATACCTTCACCCGCCATCCATCCAACCGATTTTATATGCCTAAAATAAATTTATTTTTATTTTTTTTTTAATTAAATAAAATTAAATAATAAAATATAAAACCACATACCCGAATACGTCCACTTTCATCGTTGCTATCCATCTATCCATCCATCCATCCATCCATCCATCCATTCATTCATCCAACCAATTTTATATCCTAAAATAAATATATTTTATTTTATTTTAATTTATTTTTTTCGGAACGGACATATTCAGGTATGTGTGTTTTTGTGTTTTTGGATTATTATTAATTTTAAAAATATTTAAAATCAGATCTACTTAGATAATCAACAGATCTGAACGGATATCCGTTTATCCGAAAAAATCATCTGTATACCAAAGCACCAATCCGGATATCTGGATTATACTTGCACGCAAAATTATTTTGAAGCCCCGAAATTGCAATTTCGGGGAAAAAAGTCAAAATAGTTTTTCATAGAAGACGAAATTATTTTACTTAAAACCCGAAATTTTTTAATCACCCAGATTTATTCTTTGATTGAAGATACACATAACTGGGTACCGTAATTTGCCGCACAAAATATCCGCCGGGACAAAGTATCCCCCTTGAAATATACCCTCATATAAAAATTTGCAAATTTTCAATATATTTCAATGCATACATGTGTCTTATAGAATAATCGTGATCTGTGAACAATATTTTATACCTTTAAATAGTAATTCTATGTAGCTATAATATTCTTTTCCATGTAAAGTACCCCCGGGTACGATTCATATTTTCAGGTGGTGGAGTGTAACATACCCGGGTATTTTATGCGGCAAATTACAGTACTTTTTTTACTTCCATATATAGAATGGATTCTGCATAAATCTCAAAAAGTCAAAATACCGGAACATGTATAATCCGGATAGGTCTTAAACGGATCCCACCACTACCTTTGGAAACTTGCACAAGCTTTTCACAAGTTTCCACCTTATAAAATTTCCTGATGAATCCTTTCTCATAAACTTGTGCTACTTCTAAAATAGCAGCTAAAGTAACTGGAATTTGCATGGTTACCAATGGTACGATATAAGGTAACAATTCTTTTATGAAAAGTTGTTTGTGTTGATTAACATAAATATCTACACGTTTCACCAGTTATTTAAATTTTACATAATAGGTATCAATAGTTTCTCCTTGTTGTTGACAATTATTTTCTAACTCACGCATTCACTTATTTTTCTATCAGGTATTACAATATTTTTCCACGAATTTGACTTTCCAAGTGGTCCAGTCAACCATATCACTAGTATTTATTTCCTCAAACCATTCTTCGGCATTGTCTTTAAAATAGGTGGCATATTTGTGAATCTTTTTTGCTTCATCCCATGTATTACCTAGGGGATAGTTAATTTAACAGGGGCCAACTTATGGTTACACATTTGTAAATGTGATTGCTAAAATTGAAATTTAACATATCTGTTACACAAACTATTTTATATATATAAAAAGAATTCTTTTCGTGCTAGAAACGTGTACGCTTATTTTTAAGCAGCTGATTCCGGAAGTTAAGAACCTATATGTAAATTCTATATAGGTGAAGTGTTTTTATTTAAATTGGTTCACTGAACATTTACATATTTTATTTTTAGTTAAAAATTAATAAATTTGAATTAAAGTAATTTTATAATTTCATTGAATTTTTTTTAAAAAAGACTTTATTTCTTTTTAATAAGTAATTTAATATTTAAAAATTTGACTTTTCATCAAAGCTTCCTCTGTAAAAGGGGTTTCCTTTTTTAAGTGATCCAAAATTAAAGGTATTGAGTTTTTCTTCCTTTTGTTTTTTGAATTATCACCAAATGCCCAAAGTAACCATTGTAACTCACTTACTAAAAATATTTTAGAGAATTCTTTCTCAATATCCTCTAAATGTGTCCAGATCCGAAGCTGATTCAACCCAAGAATAGGATCCTTTGGAATATTAGACTTTTTAATTGATGCTGATTTATTTTCATTTTTTTTAATATCATTTCTCATTGTTTTAAAGTTTTCTCGAAGACTTGAGGATCCTTTTTCAGGAATAAGTTCATTGTATTTTCTCCAAGTTTTTTGTCTACTTCTCATATAAATAGAAACTGTTCGCTCATAGAGAAAATTCCTAATATCTTCTGTTAATTTGTATTTTTCTATATTTATATGATCATGTGTATAGAGTATTTGGCTAGAAGTATCAATGAGTGTATTGAAAGATTCTATCAATGATAAATTACATAATAAACTATTATGAATATATTGAAGAATATTAGGACCAAATTCTTCATGTTTCTCGAATAATAATAATATTAATGACTCCATTTTATACATGAATTCTAAAAACTCTTGACCTGGAATTATATTTGTTATTTGAGATCGGACATCTTGCTCATAAACAACTTGTTCCGAGTTTAAAACCATAAGATGAGTACAAATGGCTTCGAATTCAGGATGTGATCTTGTTAAATTGTCACTTTTGGTTAATTTATAAACGATCCATCCAATAATGTATGCAAATTTTAATGCTTCGGCTGATTCCAAAACAATAATATTTTTTGGTATTAAATGAGGATCCGCGGAAAGATATGTGGTTGAGTTATTTTGTGTTATATTTTCACTAAATGTAAGTTTTATTACATTTTGTAAAAGCGAATATGCAACAAGTCTTTGTGATGATAAACCAGTTAAATTCATTACTTCAAGAAAATCATGATACCAATCACCTGAACATTTATAGTTGTTGAGATGAATTTCAAGATGAGAACTCCAAGTTGCTAACCATTGAATCTTTTTTCTCTTAGGAATAACTTCACAAGCCATCTTTTTAATTATAACATTCCATTTTTGCAATAATTTATCAATTGAATCTTGATATAAAATTGTTTCTATAAGGTTTTGACGCTCATCCCGGAGATAAAGAATTTTTAAATTTTCTTGATCTACATTTTCGTTATATGATTCTAATAGAATTTCAATATCCCCCATAATAAGATTATCTTTAAAGATGTTTATAAAAACATTGCGAGAAAATAATGATAATTGTTCTAGACAAACATAATGTTTTTGAATTGTGTAATCATTTTCTTTGTTGTTTGTAAATATTTTTTTATTCTTCCTATAATCTCTAATAATAAATAAAAAATATTTTAAACATATCAATTAATAAAAATTAAATTAAATTATAATCAAATAAATATATCATCGTGAAATAATTAAATTAACTATATCATTAAATTAATTATATCATCATGAAACCATAATTAAATTAATTGATTATCGCAGAATTATAATTAAATTAACATCATCGTGGAATCATAATTAAATTAACATCATCACAAAATAATTAAATTAACTACATCGCGAAACTATAATTAAATTAAATTAATCACATTATCGTGAAACTATAAATAAATTAATTGATTATCGCCAAACTATAATTAAATTAATATAAATTAATATCATCACAAAACTATAATTAAATTAACATCATCGCGGACCCATAATTAATTAAATTAACTACATCGCAAAATCATAATTAAATTAAATTAAATTAATCTTATCGTGAAATTATAAATAAATTAATTGATTATTGCTGAACCATAATTAAATTAATATAAATTAATATCATCACAGAATTATAATTAAATTAACATCATCGCGAATTTATAATTAATTAAATTAACTACATCGCGAAACTATAATTAAATTAAATTAAATTAATCTTATCGTGAAACTATAAATAAATAAATTGATCATCACCGAACCATAATTAAATTAATATTATTACAGAATTATAATTAAATTAACATCATCGCGGAACCATAATTAAACTAACTACATCGCGAAATCATAATTAAATAAATTAAATTAATCTCATCGTGAAACTATAATTAAATTAATTGATCATCACGGAACCATAATTAAATTAATATTATTACAGAATTATAATTAAATTAACTACATCGCGAAACTATAATTAAATTAATATTATTACAGAATTATAATTAAATTAACATCATCGCGGACCCATAATTAATTAAATTAACTACATCGCGAAACTATAATTAAATTAATATTATTACAGAATTATAATTAAATTAACATCATCGCGGACCCATAATTAATTAAATTAACTACATCGCGAAACTATAATTAAATTAATATTATTACAGAATTATAATTAAATTAACATCATCGCGGACCCATAATTAATTAAATTAACTACATCGCGAAACTATAATTAAATTAATATTATTACAGAATTATAATTAAATTAACATCATCGCGGACCCATAATTAATTAAATTAACTACATCTACTATAATTAAACTAAAACAATGATTAAATTATTAATACAAAAATAAAAATACCTTCTAGTTAAAGTACTAATTCCTGTTCCATTATTGTCAGCCTTTCCATAATTAATGCTATTTACCTCAGATGATACCAACGCTGTTACTTTATATTTATTTACTGCATGTCCATAAGATTTAAGTGTTTGTGTTGAAGAATCTCCACCCAATTCTCGAATTGTTCCAAAAAATCCTTCAAGCATATCTTGTGAAATGCGACTAGGCTGAACCATTGCACTTGGGTATTTTTTTAAAATAAATTCTAACATCTCAACAAAACCATTAATAGATAGAATTAAATCAAATTGACACTGTACAGAAATCCATTCCTTAGGTCCAGTTTTTTGATTATCACCACATATGAACCAATCACGAATTTCTTTTAATGTTTTAATACGTGGATCTTCTAATAATCTGAAACTAATTCTACTATGCATTATTTGCCGATATTTTCGTGAGTATTTAATAAAATTCTTTAAAAAAAAATATTATTTAATTTAATTTTTTTTTATTATTAAATTTACAATTATTGTTAAATATTATTACTTACTCTAGTTTCTTCAGATATTTCCTTAAGTTCTTCAATAGATGCTAAGGCATCTTCTACTTCTTTAGATAGGATATGCTCTGCCAGATCTACTTGCATTTTACTCCATGAGGTAAGATATATATGTCTTTTTGTAAGTTTTGTTGCTTTTGCTGTTGCATGTTGCACTGAGTGTTCATATACTCCCTTTATATGTTTCCAACTAATTTCTTTTCCATTAAACATTATTTCTCGAGCACTTTTTTCACCAGTGTGACTTTTTGACAAATTGTTTCTAAGTTTTTTAAATACATGTGTAGGATCACTAATGAAAAACCAATCTTCTCCGGTAATAGGATTTATTGTTTTATGATTTGCTGAAAGTTTTTGAATATTTTAGGCAGGTCGAAGGAAATTATTGCAATATTGAATTAAAACTTTCCATTGTTCTATTAATTCAGGAATTTCTACAATCAATTCTATCGAATCACAATTGATAATCTTTCCTAAATACCATTGATTATCTTTTGGATTTTTGAACTCACACGAATCATTAATCTCTCATTCTAATTTTGGTGGCATTGGTGGACAAATAAATGTTCGTTCGATACTAATTGTCTCGGAATTATTACTTTCAAGTGGAATTACTGTAAATTTTGTTTTTTCAAAATTACTTTCTATAATTTTTGCAGAACAAAAATTTTTCTTATTTTTATTAAAATTAACTTCTACAATATCCTCGCATTTTAATTTAGATGCAAACCAGTCCCAACTTTTGATGTGCATCCTATTTTCTCCTGCACCATCACAGACAGAACCAATAGTTTTAATACCCAAACATTCCAACTTTGCTGCAAGATCAAAAATTATATTGTTTAAATTATGTGGTGTTATATTATTAATGCCATAATAAGATAAAGGGAACGAAAAATTATGTGTTATTGAGTGCCAAACAATTTGATGAACTTGTGTTGCAAGTTTATATTTTTGTTGTTCAGATAGAGATTTGGAAGAATTATGTAAGAAATTAATTTCTGTTGATGTTGATTCAATTTCTTGTTGACATTGTATAGCAAATGCATGATAATCATGCATTTCATCTTCACAATCTAGATATCCAACGTAACAATTTTCACGTTGACTCCACAGAAGACCTATTTTAAATATATAAATTTTTTTATTAAATTAATATTTTTTTAAATGATTTAAAATCTTTTTTTTTTGAAATAAATAACTTTAAACAACTTTAAATTTTTGATAAATATTTTTTTTACCTTTTTGAATTTTAAATGAATCATGAGAAATAAAACCAATTTTCTCATAACCCCAAATATTATTTATTGCTAAATTAGACAATAATTGATATGTAACTTTATTTTGCCATCCTGATTTTTGTTCACATTCATCGATGTAACTTTTGAGAGTAGAAATTGATGGTAAACGCATAATAACTTTTATTGCGTTATAAGTTGCAAGTCCTGATCTATTGTATACGGAGATGGCCCATCTTAAAAACCTAATAAAAATAATTTCTTAATTAATTAATTTTATTTTTTATTAAAAAATTACTAATTAATTCTTACATTGGATGGTATCTTGTTCCTTTTGAATTTCCAGATTGAATATGAATATGTTCTTGAAATATAGGGTGAAGATTTGAAATATCTATATCTTTGTTTTCTACTTTTTCAGAAATAACATTGGCAATATTGGCAATTTCATCTGATACTTCTTCTTCTTCTTTTCTGATCTTCTTGTTGAGAAAGTCTTTCAGATTAAAAAATAATCTATTTTGCTCTTTAATTATTTTTTGTTGTAAATTAACTTTTTCCATAAGAATTTCTTTCGAAGCATGTATTGTTTTTGTGGGAATAATTCCGGACAAATTTCTTCGTTGAATCTGTTACATTGTTCTTTTTAATTTTGAACAATTTTCACATATATAATTTTCTTTCACTATAAGTGTACAATCTATTCGTCTATATGCTTCATCAATCTGACCTGCTTTTTCCAAAAATGCAAAAGGAATGTGATCCTTATCATTAATAACAAATTGAGTTCCACGAATTTGAGTTACGTCTTCATAACCTTTAATTAAAGTATAATTTTATTATTTAAAAACAAATATAATAAAATAAAATATTAAAATATTAAATAAATTACCGCTAGTACTTTGTCCACAACAGATTTCAACAGAAAAAACAAATTTAATAATTTTTATTATTTCATCAAGTGTTCTTTCCATTGCTATAACTAGAAATGAAAGATATATTTCTTGTACAATTTGATTAAGTACATGAATTTCATAACTATGTAATCTATTTTTAGTAAAAATTAACAATTTTTTTTCTGGTTGTTTCTTTTTCGCAGAAAATCCAAGTTCCAGTTCTCCTATTATTTCTTGTATAGATGTTCCAGTAAATTCTTCTCCAGGTAAAATTTTTTGTTGAATAAATGAAAGAATATCTATAGTATTTATCAAAGAAATTGTTTTCCAATATGGTTTATAATCTGTATGATTTAAAATTGATGCAATTGATAGGCAGGTTGGATTTTGTTCCAAAAAAATAGTGGCGAGTGAAGATCTTTTTCCTTTGAACAATCTTAGTTTTTTTAAATGATTAATCCATTTAAAAAATGTGTCAAAATTTTGATTACTTTTAATACAATATATATATGCTTTATTTTCTTTTCCATTATACATAATGATGCCTTTAAAATATTTATCTAGAGTTGGAAAAAAATAAATTTCTTTGCCTTTAAGATCTGACCTACTATTTAATAATTCTTGTAGTGTTTCTAACTTTTTTTGTTTCTTTGATAGTAATGAATCACTATTTTCATTTTTATATCTTTTTTGTGACTTTTAATATATAAAAAAATTAATATTTTATTAAAAATTAAATAATTACAAGTTTTTTTTTTACCATTTTTAACTGGAAAATTCAAATTTTTCTATAATTTAAAGATATTAAAGTAGCCGATCCTATTTTTTGGAAGAAAAAAAAACAATACAAAAATAAAAACTATATACACGTATTGTCAAGGATCTTAAGATTAGCGATAAATAATTTTTATCGCGTGATTAAATAAAATATATTTTTTAATTTGCATCGAAATAATGTATATTATTAAAGATTAATAGTATTACTTATTAATTTATATATAGCTTCAGATCCAGCGATAATCATATATATATCAATATATATGTGTAACCATAAGTTGGCCCCCCGTTAAATTAACTATCCCCTAGGTATTACTGCAAACAACTTTCTCAAAATAAATCATCTATTAAAAAAGGTTTTAAGTTTTATCTCTATAAAATGAATCGATTTGAAGGGATGTGTGGTTATATAAGTTATTTTTCAAATAATCAATTACAACATTTGTCATTTCGCCTTCGGTATCACTACTGACATTATTATCGGAGACATCCAAATTAACTTCTGCTAGTTGGCGATTAAGATTATGAAAGTCTAATAGTTAATAAAAAGTTTAAATATTTCGAAGTTGTTCTTAGTTGTTTGGAGAGATAATTATGCATAGAGTAATTTGTTCTGATAATCGTCTAGGAGATACTGTTTGTGAAAAACTTTGAGGAGTTTCATTGGTTCGGTGTTTCCGTTGAAAAGTGATTCCAGATGTTCCAGCAGTTATAAATGGTAAAGTAGTTAATGAATTACTTGACTGAGGTTTCCTGTAGATAACTTAACAGTAATTAGATTCTAATTTTCTCTTTGAACTTGTCGCTTAAGTTGACATTATTGATTTATTTGTCTTCTTTGTTCCCTTTCTCCTGTAGTTAACCGTCAACCAGTTTGCCTTGTTGAGTCTTGAGATGTTGACTCTAAAGTGTTAACTTAGAAATTTCAATTATTCTTTAATTTAAATTTGATCAGTATGTTGAAGACAGTTTTTCCGTTGTTAATAAGAATGTTATTACAAATCCAAACGTGATGTTTAATTAATTTGAGATGATCCTTTATTTAATTAAGGTCTTGTAGTGTATAGGTTACTTCATAGTTAGGATTCTTTTCTTCCTGGAATAATTTTCGTTCAACAATTTTAAAAAGAGTTTCGTTCTTCTGTTTGATTGTTTTGTCTACACAATTGTTGCGTCTTTTGGTAATAACCGTTAACAGTATAATTTCTTTTTGCGTTTTTGCTAAAAGGTACCAAATTATTATCAACAGAGATTTATCTTTCTTAATAAACACATAGAATGAACAAGAACTCTTGAAATAATATTAAATATATTATTTAAGGAAACTATTAGTCAAAATAGATACAACTACTATTAATAGGTAGGTTCTAGAAATTAAAAACTACTGTTAATAAGTGTATTGATTAGTGTTAACTATTAATATCATGAGTATACTTGCACGCAAAATTATTTTGGGGCCCCGAAATTGCAATTTTGGAGAAAAAAGTCGAAATAGTTTTTCATAGAAGACAAAATTATTTTATTTAAAACCCGAAATTTTTTGACCACCCAGATTTATTCTTTGATTGAAGATACACATAACTGGGTACTTTTTTTACTTTCATATATAGAATGGATTCTGCATAAATCTCAAAAAGTCAAAATACCTCAAAAATCCAAAATCAATTTTGGGAACATGTACAATCATAAGTTAGTGTTTCAAATGATAGAGTAGATGATTCAATACAAAGGATTTGATTATTATTAATACGATAATTTTGAGGTAATAATAACCTTTATTAATGGTAATTGCAAATACAAAAGAAACTAATTTTATGAATAAATTAGTTACAAAAGGTTTCCTAACTAAAAGATAGAATCCTAATTCTAAACAAAATCAAACTGCCTTTGCTTTAGGTCAAAATCCATTCTTTATATAACTAATTTTTGAATCTTTTAGATCCTTTGGATCCTTTAAGTTCTTTAGATTCTTTGGATCCTTTGGATTCTTTAAGTTCTCGTAATACATGATCTACATATTAATTTAATACTATTTATGGTAAATCTATTACAGGACACAGTTACACTACATAATTACATATTTGTAAATTAATTTATTTTTCGTATTACAGATAAGAATTATAATATAAATAATAAATAAATATTAACTAACTATGAATATAATAATTAATATATAATAATAATTAAAATATATCCCAACAACTACTTTGGTAACACTGTATAATGAGGATATTATTCTCTTTAATTCGTTATAAAAAGATTCTAATAGATTTGTAAATGTAACTTGTAAAAGTAAAGGAAAATGTTAATGAGCTCATAAATTTCATTGCTGTATATTTTTCATATAGTTTCTTTTAATATAATTTTGTACAACAGAAACAGAACAATGATTGATAGTATTCTAAATAAGACTTTTGTAACTAATTTTTGTTCTTTTGTGTATTGCTGTAATTATAATATTTTGAGTTTCTTTTTCACAAATTTTTTATATCTATGTTCTTATAACATGGACAACACAAAGAAGTATTTGACATTCTTGCTCACCAGCAGTTATATTGGAAAAGATTTTTTTAATACCCTTAAACCTCAATATTATTATGATTTGAAAGTATATAACAGGAGAATTAATGATAATACTTATTTTTAATTATTATTAATATTTTTATAACCATATTTCCATCTTCATTGCTCATAAAAAAATAATAAACATAAAAATAGACACCAATCATAACAGTTGGTCTTATGTGTTAAATCTATAAGTATTAACTACCCATGACATTCAACATTGGTCAAAAATTTATAAAATCTACACTTATCAAGTATCAGATAGCAATATTGTTATTGGATACAGACATTAGACAGAACAAAATTGAGATGTCCACGTCTATGTTCTATAGAGATTGATGTCCAGAATATTATATATAAAAAATATCCAAGATAATTAACATCACATGTATTTAAGTAGCCAATTACAACAGATTATTTATTAAGTTTATCATATTGTTTAACATCTAATTTTTTTTGTTAGGTGTGTTTANATTAAATTAACTACATCGCAAAATCATAATTAAATTAAATTAAATTAATCTTATCGTGAAATTATAAATAAATTAATTGATTATTGCTGAACCATAATTAAATTAATATAAATTAATATCATCACAGAATTATAATTAAATTAACATCATCGCGAATTTATAATTAATTAAATTAACTACATCGCGAAACTATAATTAAATTAAATTAAATTAATCTTATCGTGAAACTATAAATAAATAAATTGATCATCACCGAACCATAATTAAATTAATATTATTACAGAATTATAATTAAATTAACATCATCGCGGAACCATAATTAAACTAACTACATCGCGAAATCATAATTAAATAAATTAAATTAATCTCATCGTGAAACTATAATTAAATTAATTGATCATCACGGAACCATAATTAAATTAACTAAATCATCACGAAACTATAATTAAATTAACTACATCTACTATAATTAAACTAAAACAATAATTAAATTATTAATACAAAAATAAAAATACCTTCTAGTTAAAGTACTAATTCCTGTTCCATTATTGTCAGCCTTTCCATAATTAATGCTTTTTACCTCAGATGATACCAACGCTGTTACTTTATATTTATTTACTGCATGTCCATAAGATTTAAGTGTTTGTGTTGAAGAATCTCCACCCAATTCTCGAATTGTTCCAAAAAATCCTTCAAG
This sequence comes from Diversispora epigaea, assembly GCA_003547095.1. NCBI lineage: Eukaryota > Fungi > Glomeromycota > Glomeromycetes > Diversisporales > Diversisporaceae > Diversispora > Diversispora epigaea. The sequence continues at coordinate 130,696 of PQFF01000024.1, read as the reverse complement.
CATATCTTGTGAAATGCGACTAGGCTGAACCATTGCACTTGGGTATTTTTTTAAAATAAATTCTAACATCTCAACAAAACCATTAATAGATAGAATTAAATCAAATTGACACTGTACAGAAATCCATTCCTTAGGTCCAGTTTTTTGATTATCACCACATATGAACCAATCACGAATTTCTTTTAATGTTTTAATACGTGGATCTTCTAATAATCTGAAACTAATTCTACTATGCATTATTTGCCGATATTTTCGTGAGTATTTAATAAAATTCTTTAAAAAAAAATATTATTTAATTTAATTTTTTTTTATTATTAAATTTACAATTATTGTTAAATATTATTACTTACTCTAGTTTCTTCAGATATTTCCTTAAGTTCTTCAATAGATGCTAAGGCATCTTCTACTTCTTTAGATAGGATATGCTCTGCCAGATCTACTTGCATTTTACTCCATGAGGTAAGATATATATGTCTTTTTGTAAGTTTTGTTGCTTTTGCTGTTGCATGTTGCACTGAGTGTTCATATACTCCCTTTATATGTTTCCAACTAATTTCTTTTCCATTAAACATTATTTCTCGAGCACTTTTTTCACCAGTGTGACTTTTTGACAAATTGTTTCTAAGTTTTTTAAATACATGTGTAGGATCACTAATGAAAAACCAATCTTCTCCGGTAATAGGATTTATTGTTTTATGATTTGCTGAAAGTTTTTGAATATTTTAGGCAGGTCGAAGGAAATTATTGCAATATTGAATTAAAACTTTCCATTGTTCTATTAATTCAGGAATTTCTACAATCAATTCTATCGAATCACAATTGATAATCTTTCCTAAATACCATTGATTATCTTTTGGATTTTTGAACTCACACGAATCATTAATCTCTCATTCTAATTTTGGTGGCATTGGTGGACAAATAAATGTTCGTTCGATACTAATTGTCTCGGAATTATTACTTTCAAGTGGAATTACTGTAAATTTTGTTTTTTCAAAATTACTTTCTATAATTTTTGCAGAACAAAAATTTTTCTTATTTTTATTAAAATTAACTTCTACAATATCCTCGCATTTTAATTTAGATGCAAACCAGTCCCAACTTTTGATGTGCATCCTATTTTCTCCTGCACCATCACAGACAGAACCAATAGTTTTAATACCCAAACATTCCAACTTTGCTGCAAGATCAAAAATTATATTGTTTAAATTATGTGGTGTTATATTATTAATGCCATAATAAGATAAAGGGAACGAAAAATTATGTGTTATTGAGTGCCAAACAATTTGATGAACTTGTGTTGCAAGTTTATATTTTTGTTGTTCAGATAGAGATTTGGAAGAATTATGTAAGAAATTAATTTCTGTTGATGTTGATTCAATTTCTTGTTGACATTGTATAGCAAATGCATGATAATCATGCATTTCATCTTCACAATCTAGATATCCAACGTAACAATTTTCACGTTGACTCCACAGAAGACCTATTTTAAATATATAAATTTTTTTATTAAATTAATATTTTTTTAAATGATTTAAAATCTTTTTTTTTTGAAATAAATAACTTTAAACAACTTTAAATTTTTGATAAATATTTTTTTTACCTTTTTGAATTTTAAATGAATCATGAGAAATAAAACCAATTTTCTCATAACCCCAAATATTATTTATTGCTAAATTAGACAATAATTGATATGTAACTTTATTTTGCCATCCTGATTTTTGTTCACATTCATCGATGTAACTTTTGAGAGTAGAAATTGATGGTAAACGCATAATAACTTTTATTGCGTTATAAGTTGCAAGTCCTGATCTATTGTATACGGAGATGGCCCATCTTAAAAACCTAATAAAAATAATTTCTTAATTAATTAATTTTATTTTTTATTAAAAAATTACTAATTAATTCTTACATTGGATGGTATCTTGTTCCTTTTGAATTTCCAGATTGAATATGAATATGTTCTTGAAATATAGGGTGAAGATTTGAAATATCTATATCTTTGTTTTCTACTTTTTCAGAAATAACATTGGCAATATTGGCAATTTCATCTGATACTTCTTCTTCTTCTTTTCTGATCTTCTTGTTGAGAAAGTCTTTCAGATTAAAAAATAATCTATTTTGCTCTTTAATTATTTTTTGTTGTAAATTAACTTTTTCCATAAGAATTTCTTTCGAAGCATGTATTGTTTTTGTGGGAATAATTCCNTGCCATCCTGATTTTTGTTCACATTCATCGATGTAACTTTTGAGAGTAGAAATTGATGGTAAACGCATAATAACTTTTATTGCGTTATAAGTTGCAAGTCCTGATCTATTGTATACGGAGATGGCCCATCTTAAAAACCTAATAAAAATAATTTCTTAATTAATTAATTTTATTTTTTATTAAAAAATTACTAATTAATTCTTACATTGGATGGTATCTTGTTCCTTTTGAATTTCCAGATTGAATATGAATATGTTCTTGAAATATAGGGTGAAGATTTGAAATATCTATATCTTTGTTTTCTACTTTTTCAGAAATAACATTGGCAATATTGGCAATTTCATCTGATACTTCTTCTTCTTCTTTTCTGATCTTCTTGTTGAGAAAGTCTTTCAGATTAAAAAATAATCTATTTTGCTCTTTAATTATTTTTTGTTGTAAATTAACTTTTTCCATAAGAATTTCTTTCGAAGCATGTATTGTTTTTGTGGGAATAATTCCGGACAAATTTCTTCGTTGAATCTGTTACATTGTTCTTTTTAATTTTGAACAATTTTCACATATATAATTTTCTTTCACTATAAGTGTACAATCTATTCGTCTATATGCTTCATCAATCTGACCTGCTTTTTCCAAAAATGCAAAAGGAATGTGATCCTTATCATTAATAACAAATTGAGTTCCACGAATTTGAGTTACGTCTTCATAACCTTTAATTAAAGTATAATTTTATTATTTAAAAACAAATATAATAAAATAAAATATTAAAATATTAAATAAATTACCGCTAGTACTTTGTCCACAACAGATTTCAACAGAAAAAACAAATTTAATAATTTTTATTATTTCATCAAGTGTTCTTTCCATTGCTATAACTAGAAATGAAAGATATATTTCTTGTACAATTTGATTAAGTACATGAATTTCATAACTATGTAATCTATTTTTAGTAAAAATTAACAATTTTTTTTCTGGTTGTTTCTTTTTCGCAGAAAATCCAAGTTCCAGTTCTCCTATTATTTCTTGTATAGATGTTCCAGTAAATTCTTCTCCAGGTAAAATTTTTTGTTGAATAAATGAAAGAATATCTATAGTATTTATCAAAGAAATTGTTTTCCAATATGGTTTATAATCTGTATGATTTAAAATTGATGCAATTGATAGGCAGGTTGGATTTTGTTCCAAAAAAATAGTGGCGAGTGAAGATCTTTTTCCTTTGAACAATCTTAGTTTTTTTAAATGATTAATCCATTTAAAAAATGTGTCAAAATTTTGATTACTTTTAATACAATATATATATGCTTTATTTTCTTTTCCATTATACATAATGATGCCTTTAAAATATTTATCTAGAGTTGGAAAAAAATAAATTTCTTTGCCTTTAAGATCTGACCTACTATTTAATAATTCTTGTAGTGTTTCTAACTTTTTTTGTTTCTTTGATAGTAATGAATCACTATTTTCATTTTTATATCTTTTTTGTGACTTTTAATATATAAAAAAATTAATATTTTATTAAAAATTAAATAATTACAAGTTTTTTTTTTACCATTTTTAACTGGAAAATTCAAATTTTTCTATAATTTAAAGATATTAAAGTAGCCGATCCTATTTTTTGGAAGAAAAAAAAACAATACAAAAATAAAAACTATATACACGTATTGTCAAGGATCTTAAGATTAGCGATAAATAATTTTTATCGCGTGATTAAATAAAATATATTTTTTAATTTGCATCGAAATAATGTATATTATTAAAGATTAATAGTATTACTTATTAATTTATATATAGCTTCAGATCCAGCGATAATCATATATATATCAATATATATGTGTAACCATAAGTTGGCCCCCCGTTAAATTAACTATCCCCTAGGTATTACTGCAAACAACTTTCTCAAAATAAATCATCTATTAAAAAAGGTTTTAAGTTTTATCTCTATAAAATGAATCGATTTGAAGGGATGTGTGGTTATATAAGTTATTTTTCAAATAATCAATTACAACATTTGTCATTTCGCCTTCGGTATCACTACTGACATTATTATCGGAGACATCCAAATTAACTTCTGCTAGTTGGCGATTAAGATTATGAAAGTCTAATAGTTAATAAAAAGTTTAAATATTTCGAAGTTGTTCTTAGTTGTTTGGAGAGATAATTATGCATAGAGTAATTTGTTCTGATAATCGTCTAGGAGATACTGTTTGTGAAAAACTTTGAGGAGTTTCATTGGTTCGGTGTTTCCGTTGAAAAGTGATTCCAGATGTTCCAGCAGTTATAAATGGTAAAGTAGTTAATGAATTACTTGACTGAGGTTTCCTGTAGATAACTTAACAGTAATTAGATTCTAATTTTCTCTTTGAACTTGTCGCTTAAGTTGACATTATTGATTTATTTGTCTTCTTTGTTCCCTTTCTCCTGTAGTTAACCGTCAACCAGTTTGCCTTGTTGAGTCTTGAGATGTTGACTCTAAAGTGTTAACTTAGAAATTTCAATTATTCTTTAATTTAAATTTGATCAGTATGTTGAAGACAGTTTTTCCGTTGTTAATAAGAATGTTATTACAAATCCAAACGTGATGTTTAATTAATTTGAGATGATCCTTTATTTAATTAAGGTCTTGTAGTGTATAGGTTACTTCATAGTTAGGATTCTTTTCTTCCTGGAATAATTTTCGTTCAACAATTTTAAAAAGAGTTTCGTTCTTCTGTTTGATTGTTTTGTCTACACAATTGTTGCGTCTTTTGGTAATAACCGTTAACAGTATAATTTCTTTTTGCGTTTTTGCTAAAAGGTACCAAATTATTATCAACAGAGATTTATCTTTCTTAATAAACACATAGAATGAACAAGAACTCTTGAAATAATATTAAATATATTATTTAAGGAAACTATTAGTCAAAATAGATACAACTACTATTAATAGGTAGGTTCTAGAAATTAAAAACTACTGTTAATAAGTGTATTGATTAGTGTTAACTATTAATATCATGAGTATACTTGCACGCAAAATTATTTTGGGGCCCCGAAATTGCAATTTTGGAGAAAAAAGTCGAAATAGTTTTTCATAGAAGACAAAATTATTTTATTTAAAACCCGAAATTTTTTGACCACCCAGATTTATTCTTTGATTGAAGATACACATAACTGGGTACTTTTTTTACTTTCATATATAGAATGGATTCTGCATAAATCTCAAAAAGTCAAAATACCTCAAAAATCCAAAATCAATTTTGGGAACATGTACAATCATAAGTTAGTGTTTCAAATGATAGAGTAGATGATTCAATACAAAGGATTTGATTATTATTAATACGATAATTTTGAGGTAATAATAACCTTTATTAATGGTAATTGCAAATACAAAAGAAACTAATTTTATGAATAAATTAGTTACAAAAGGTTTCCTAACTAAAAGATAGAATCCTAATTCTAAACAAAATCAAACTGCCTTTGCTTTAGGTCAAAATCCATTCTTTATATAACTAATTTTTGAATCTTTTAGATCCTTTGGATCCTTTAAGTTCTTTAGATTCTTTGGATCCTTTGGATTCTTTAAGTTCTCGTAATACATGATCTACATATTAATTTAATACTATTTATGGTAAATCTATTACAGGACACAGTTACACTACATAATTACATATTTGTAAATTAATTTATTTTTCGTATTACAGATAAGAATTATAATATAAATAATAAATAAATATTAACTAACTATGAATATAATAATTAATATATAATAATAATTAAAATATATCCCAACAACTACTTTGGTAACACTGTATAATGAGGATATTATTCTCTTTAATTCGTTATAAAAAGATTCTAATAGATTTGTAAATGTAACTTGTAAAAGTAAAGGAAAATGTTAATGAGCTCATAAATTTCATTGCTGTATATTTTTCATATAGTTTCTTTTAATATAATTTTGTACAACAGAAACAGAACAATGATTGATAGTATTCTAAATAAGACTTTTGTAACTAATTTTTGTTCTTTTGTGTATTGCTGTAATTATAATATTTTGAGTTTCTTTTTCACAAATTTTTTATATCTATGTTCTTATAACATGGACAACACAAAGAAGTATTTGACATTCTTGCTCACCAGCAGTTATATTGGAAAAGATTTTTTTAATACCCTTAAACCTCAATATTATTATGATTTGAAAGTATATAACAGGAGAATTAATGATAATACTTATTTTTAATTATTATTAATATTTTTATAACCATATTTCCATCTTCATTGCTCATAAAAAAATAATAAACATAAAAATAGACACCAATCATAACAGTTGGTCTTATGTGTTAAATCTATAAGTATTAACTACCCATGACATTCAACATTGGTCAAAAATTTATAAAATCTACACTTATCAAGTATCAGATAGCAATATTGTTATTGGATACAGACATTAGACAGAACAAAATTGAGATGTCCACGTCTATGTTCTATAGAGATTGATGTCCAGAATATTATATATAAAAAATATCCAAGATAATTAACATCACATGTATTTAAGTAGCCAATTACAACAGATTATTTATTAAGTTTATCATATTGTTTAACATCTAATTTTTTTTGTTAGGTGTGTTTACATAATAATTAACTAATTGGATCAGACAGTAGACATTGTTCAAAATTGTTTGCAAGATATTATTTTTCTGTTAAATATGTTCGTATGACAATTAACTGATTGAACAAATTTTTTGGATGCAGATAGCAGATATTGTTCAAAATTGTCCATATCCAAAAAAATTATGTAGACAGTACCTGTGTTATACTTGCACGCTAAATTATTTTGAGGTCCTAAAATTACAATTTTGGAGAAAAAAATCAAAATAGTTTTTCATAAAAGATAAAATTATTTTTATAATTAAGTACTTTTTTTACTTCTGTATATAAAATAAATTCTGTATAAATTTTAAAAAAATGAAATACTTTAAAAATTTAAAATAAATTTTAGGAATATGTATAATCTGTGTACAATATTACCAGATAAGTGTAAATTTTATAAATTTTCAATTAGTACAAGTTTTTTTAGTTGTTCTAAATATGCAAATACAATATCTTTAATAAACCATTGAGGAATATAATAATTTTTAACAAAATATTCCTATTCTATTAAATAAAAATAGATTTTAACACTGGTCGAAATATGGAATATCAGGCACCCGATTGACGGTGTAGTCGTCCCGAAGTTCGAGCACTTATCGGGTAAATATCGGGTATCTATCGGGCATCTATCAGGCACTGATATTTTGTCATTTTTTTCAAATTATTTATTTTTTATCGGGCACCTATCATCTATATATCAAGTGTAGTATATTATTGTATATTGGGTACAGTATATCTCTGTATATTGGGCACCTATCATCCATATATCGGGTATAGTATGTTGCTGTATATCGGGCACAATATATCTCTATATATCAGAGACTTTTTTCTTTAATCGGGTACCTATCGGTGCCTTTTATTTATTATAAAAAAATAATAAAAATGAAATACATTATTTATTAATAAAAAATATAAAATGAAATATATTTTAATTATACTATATAAAATGTTTATATTTATTAATAAAAAATATAAATGAAATATATTATATATACTATATAAAACGTTATCAATTGTACTATATAAAACGTTCATATTTAAATCTATCTAATTATTTTTTTTATTTTTTTTAGATTTTTTATTTTTTTTTTCTTTTTCTTTTCTTTTCTCTTTTTTTTTTCTTTTTCTATTACTTGTTCCTACTTCTTCATTATTATTATTATCTTCTTCTTCTTCATTATTATTATTATCTTCTTCATCTGGATTATAAATTGGGATATCTCTGTTAACCCAATTCAAGTGTTTAAGCGCCTCCCTATTCAGTGTCCAAATTAGAGCACCTTTCAGAATTTCGGCCTCTGTTTTGTTTTGTTTATGATGTTCGAATCTGATTCTAGTCTTTTGTACTTTTTGTATATTTGCTAGTCTACACAAAATATCAATCGTTGGATCGATTCTTTTGTACAATAATTTTTTTAACTATAAAATATAATTTATTAATATCATATCTGATAGGTATAAAAATATATTAATTTGATCTACTTACTGATTCAGATCTCCACCATTTATCCTTAATATAAATCGATGTCGTTTTTTGTCTCGTTGAGATAGTAGAAGTGGTTACTGTAGTACCTCTACTTCTATTACTGCTATTACTATTACTATTATTATTATTATCATCATCGTAATTATTATCACAATTATTATTATTATCGTTATTACAATTATTATCATCATCATTATTACGATTATTATTATTGCGATTATTACTATTATAATCATCGTTATTATTATTATTATTATTGTTATTATTATTATCGTTATTATTATTATCGTTATTATTATCGTTATCATTATTATTATTATCATTATTATTATTATTATTGTTATCATCAACATCTATTATACCAAACACTTCTCCAAATGAACCTTGTTTTATAAATTTAATAATTAATTTAGTTACAAATTAAAATAATAATAAATATAATTTATAAATATAGTACCTTCACTATATTTATATTCTTCATCTGTCATTTCACACTCTTCAGAGTGGTATTCGGTTTCATTTAATATTTTTTTGACCTCTTTTCAAGAATACAAGACCAATTTTTCGTCACCTCCTTGAAACAGGTATTCTGCTGCCCTGTTTCTCTGTTTCTTCTTCTATTTAAAATAAAATTATATCAATACTATACTTGATAGCTATATTATATATTATTATAAAAATCTTACCTTTTGCATGTCAGTATTCTTTCTCAGTCTCCTTAATTTTATTTTTCTATTTCCTTTTACTATAGTTCTATGTATTCGATGCCTAGTTTTCCACCTAGTATGTATCATTTCTAATAAATCTGTATCTGATACTGTATATTTTTTATTCATTATTTTACTCAGACGAGGTAAAAGTTTTGTAATTATAAAATCACGTTGTTCCATCTATATAAGTTCTGGTTTTATCAGATATTTTATTTTGTATTTGGAATTATAAATCAAAAATAATTCTTTCTATAATTAGATAAATTTGTATTAGTTATTCTGTGTTCGATATATGTATAATATAAAAAAATCAAAAAAAAAAACAATTTACCCTAACTCATTTATATGATTTGGAATCTAAATATTTTATTGTTTTTGTTTTGTTTTTTTTTTTTTTCTTCTTCAAATGATGAAGATTCAGATTCATCAGATTCATCAGAAGATGACGAAGATTCATTAGCAGAAGAAGAAGGTGATAATGATGATGAGGAAGCAGTAGAAGAGGAGGGCGAAGAAGAGGATGAAGAGGACGAAAAGGATGAAGAAGAGGAGGAAGAGGAGGAAGATTCTTTTATTTTTTCTAATTTTACTAATTTTTTTATTATTTTTTCTAATTTTACTAATTTTTTTACTACTTTCACCAATTTTTTTGTTTTTACTTAGTATTTTTGTAAAAATTTTTCCAATTGTTTCGTAATTTATTAAATATAATTAATATATTAGTTATAATTATAATTATTATTTTATAAATAGATAATTAATTAATTAATTAATTAATTTACCTTTTTTTGATATTTTGTTGTGTATTTTCTTTTTTAGTGCCTTGATAGGACGAAAAGAATACGTTACTTTTTTTGATTTCATCATTTTTTTTATAAAAAAATTATTTTTTAAAAAAGAAAGAAAGGGAAAGAGTAGTTTTTTATATATTGTATTTTTCGGGTAGATGAATCAATTATTGTATTACGAAAAGGTAAAGTTATTAATCATTATATCATATTTTTTGATATCGGACATATTATATATGAGGTAATTAAGAAGTAATATTTCATATTACTTACGTGATATTCTTGTTTATGACGCGTTATTTCGTATATAGCTAAAATGTAAAAGTTTAGAAATATATGTAATATATATAATATATATTTATAAATATACTTAAAAACAAAGTATTTTGATTTTTTAGAACTTTACCTTTTCCCTTGGATTTAAAGATTTTTAAAGCTAAATCAGTTACTTATATCTAAAAACGCGAAATTAAAAAAAAATAAAACATCACTTATCGGGGTCATATCAATATTATGAATAATATATTGTTAACATTATATATATTTTAAAGAAACAAATAAAAAAATCACTTATCGGAGTTCTGGTGTTATATATCAATATTAAAAATAATATAGTATTATCAACATTATAAAAGTTATGGTTTAAAACGCTGGTAAGGGCTCACTTTTATTCATAGAATTTCAATATACATTACAATTCAGCAACTTAAACTAAAAAACATTAAAGAATAAAAACTTGCTAGCTAAAGATTGGTTACCCATACGGCATACCCAACTACCGTAGAATAGCTATAGACCTCCATTTCGAACTACTTCGAAACTGTCCAACCAGGACTCTTACGAGGAAAAGTTTAATCTATAACAGCGATATACTTCATCTCACCCTAACCAAATGAAAAAACTCCATTGGGGCAAAATGTCAAAAAATAAAAAAAAATAAAAAACTAATTTTTTGTAATCCCAACAACTATCACCTACTAAGGGAACAACATCCCACCTCACCAAGTCACTACTAACATACAACCCACCAAACTTACAACACCTGACCTATCCAACCCAACTTGTCACCTTTACATCACACTCCCCGTCCTTCTACAATTCATCACATCACACACCGTTACCACCAATCATCACCTTAGATACCAACGTATCACCCAATTTCATCAGTTATTACGATTTAGAGTCAAACTGAAATTTAATATTCTCCCTCCAAAAAGTATTCCATGAAAAAGAGGAAGAATTTTATGGCTCAGACCTGTTTTGCTACCAGACAAAAATTAAACAGCTCCAGAAAACTTCTTTGTTTCCAGTATTCGTTCGAAATAGTACCGTCAACGCAAAAAAGATAGTCTGGTCACCCTTTACAACCGACCGCCGTTCATCTCAGGGCTTATCCACACGAAGATTATTTCTGAGAAGAAAGTAAAATTCGCTGTTTACACCTTTCGCCAAAAAAACCAGAACTAAACCCGTAGGCAAAGTTTCAAATATTTTTTATAAAACATCCATGCTAGATAATCTTATCCGGTTGGGCTTAACCTCTGACTAAATAATTATAAAAAAATATATTAATTTTACTACTGTGGATTTTGAGTAATTGCCAAACGTAGAGAAAGAGTTTTTTTTATTATAAAAATTATAGTTTTATGGTTTTAAACGACCAGTGTGGTATCATCTTTATTCAGGTACTTATAATATACATTACAAACAAATAACTTAAACTACAAATACATATAGAATAAAAACTGACTATAAAACTTTTAATTTTAACAGTCTAACCAGCCACCGTAAGACCCAACGAGCATCTTATTTAATAGAAACCCTATTAAAGTCAAATTACAAAATAAAAATGAACCCTCTAACTACTACTACACCACTTCAACTTCAGACCTTTGCATAAAGCGCGGTCAATACTACATTACAACACTTTTATACCTTGAATCCCAGCGTACTAATCTACGGTACTCACCAACCCTAACCATAACATATTGGTTCGGCGAAACAAAAGTTTCTTCCAAGATATAATTCTCGTGGCTATTATTATGAACCGAAATTCTACCAGCATTGACATTCTCTGGTCATTAACGGGAAAATTTTCATCTCCTGCTCACTATTCGTCAGTTTCTCATGGTCGAATACTTCTTTTCCCTCCCATTCAAGATGGTGTAATGAACATATGTTCTCCCAGTATGTGTGTTGGTAATTCACTGTGGTCCTTATAAATTGGTGTCGTAACGGATCCAAAAATCCTCCCAAGTTACTCTATGTATGGAAGTCAGGTTGTCCGACAGATTGTTCTCTCAAGTGAAATATATCGCCTTTTCGAGTCCAGTCGTAAGGGGCATTCCTTGACACAAACACAAAATGTTGACTGTTATCCACGGAAAGTATTGTAATCCGATAAAAAATAAAACTTCAAACCACTCCCACAACTCAACAACTAACCCTCTACTCAATACCACAACTCACACCCCGGCACAACTAATAAACATCACACTCCCCCGTTCTCCCACAATTCATCACATCATACACTGTTACCACCGATCATCACCTAAATACCATCGTACCCTTTTTCGTTATCAATACGTCACACCTAGATCTATACCTGCCGCCCAAATTCAAAATCCAAATGCCGAAATCCCAAATGCCGAAATTCCAAATCCCAAATCCCAAATACTAGTAATTTGTGCATTTTGGCATCCCAAATCCCAAATTATTTGGGATTTGGGCAACACGTATACCTAGATCTACAAGTAGTGTTAGGAATCGTGTATATATTTGTACTCGATTATTCGTCACGATTATTCGGCGATTATTCAGCGATTATTCGGCTCAACGATTATTCGACAATTATTCAGCAATTATTCGACGATTATTCAACGATTATTCAGCGATTATTCGACGATTATTCGATGATTATTCGGCGATTATTCGGCTCAATGATTATTTGACGATTATTTGCGATTATTCGGCAATTATTTGGCGATTTTTCACAGATATTTTTTTAAAAACTTGAATAACTTCGCGAATATCAATGCTACAAGAATGAAACACATACCATTTTGTAGCTAAAAACAAGACCGTTCTTTCTGTCTTAGAAATATCTTAGTAGAAAATTGCTCTGTGCTTCAATAATCACGAGCGAAGTCAAAAAAAACAGAAAGAAATAAGTGAAAATTTGCGAAAATTTTCACAGGTGGTGAAAATTTGTGCAAATTTTTGCCTCTAAAAATTTTCTGATGCTAATACCATCAAAATCACTACTAACAATTAGTGGAAATGTCATGCGCCAATCATTTGAGTTGCTGGCTATTAGTATATGCTGATCANATCCCAAATGCCGAAATTCCAAATCCCAAATCCCAAATACTAGTAATTTGTGCATTTTGGCATCCCAAATCCCAAATTATTTGGGATTTGGGCAACACGTATACCTAGATCTACAAGTAGTGTTAGGAATCGTGTATATATTTGTACTCGATTATTCGTCACGATTATTCGGCGATTATTCAGCGATTATTCGGCTCAACGATTATTCGACAATTATTCAGCAATTATTCGACGATTATTCAACGATTATTCAGCGATTATTCGACGATTATTCGATGATTATTCGGCGATTATTCGGCTCAATGATTATTTGACGATTATTTGCGATTATTCGGCAATTATTTGGCGATTTTTCACAGATATTTTTTTAAAAACTTGAATAACTTCGCGAATATCAATGCTACAAGAATGAAACACATACCATTTTGTAGCTAAAAACAAGACCGTTCTTTCTGTCTTAGAAATATCTTAGTAGAAAATTGCTCTGTGCTTCAATAATCACGAGCGAAGTCAAAAAAAACAGAAAGAAATAAGTGAAAATTTGCGAAAATTTTCACAGGTGGTGAAAATTTGTGCAAATTTTTGCCTCTAAAAATTTTCTGATGCTAATACCATCAAAATCACTACTAACAATTAGTGGAAATGTCATGCGCCAATCATTTGAGTTGCTGGCTATTAGTATATGCTGATCACTTTTATATATACGATTTCCATAAAATTTGTCCTTGTTATATAGGAAAATCCTTTTTTGTCATGTAACCAATGATTATTTGTATAACAGACATTGATTTGCAAGTTTAAATGAATATTATGGTGTATAAACGAAAATAAAAAAAAAGTTTTTTGTATTCAATCTGAAAAGTCAAGTTATGCATTTCGGCCATTTGGCACAATCTAAATTATAACCTTTTTACTTTAATTATTATGAAATTTTTATAAAATGACTGAAGTTGAGTGTGCCGAAACATCTTCTAATATTCAAAAGGAACTATTAAAGAATGGAGAAATTATTTTTGAACCAGTTCTCGAAAATTATGAAAGTTTTGACTTTTCTTCTTTTCAATTTGACGAAAATTTCTTTCAAAATTTAATAGAATCACCAGGTAATTTATGCGATTTATTAATAATATTGACAAAATTATTATGTACTTCTCTTTTTCTCTTCAAATTCATTAATAATAAATTAATTTTAGACGAAAGTGATGAAGATAGTGATGTCAAATATGTTGAATATGACTTTGATAAAGATGAGAAATCGTGTGATAGTGATAGTGATAATGAAGAAGGGGATGAAATAATTCAAGATGAGTTAGAGAATAGGGAAACTTCTACAAATATTAATTCACTCGAATCTGGATTAACACCCTGCGTACTTATTGATTATATTCAAGATACAATTCAGAGATGTAATTCTACATATAAATTAAGAGGACTACAAAATCTTTATGGAACATGGCAAATAGATCAGGAGGCAGTTAAGCAAGTGAATTATAATTATAAAAAATTAGGAGTTTGTGATTCACATTTTTTATTTGATCAAAATCAACTCCATAAAAAATCAGATAAACAATTAAAAAAATCTAGTTTATCAACAATTCAAAAACGAAGATGTTTTGGGTGTGGAAAGTTTATAACTTATTTTAGCCGAGGAAAAGAATGTAATAATCATTCTTGGTCAATAAATGGTCGTTATATTCAGGTTGCTTGTAATGGATTAGTATATTGTAATGCATTAAAAACTTATTCAACAATTTGCCAACGTGTTTATGAAAATATTTATAGACCTCGATGTATTTGTTGTACTTGTTATGAAGAAATGGGAGGGCATATTCACCAACGTTCTGGACGGGGGAAAAAAAATCATGTGTTCAAAATGAATTACATAATCAGGATGTCAATAAAGGTCTTGAATTAATTATACAGTGGCTAATTAAAATTTCACAAATCGATGATGAAATAAAAAAAATAAAGATTATAAATACTTTAATTCCTTTTATTTTGAAAGAATCTTCCATATCTTTATCAGACCCATTCGAAACCCAAATACGTAAAGATAGTATTGTCAATGAAATTCCAACTCAAGTTCTGAGTTTATTTATTATTAAAATATTATTTCAAGATACATTTATTAAAAAAAAAAAATTCAATTCAAATAAAAAATCTTGAAGATGAAATTAAAGATTATCATCTTTTGGGACGCCAATTTGGAATAAAATTGTGCAAATTAAGAAGTGAAATAAAAAAGAAAAAAGATTTATTAGAAATGCCAAAGTCAATTATTGAATATTATAATTATACGTGTTGCCCAAATCCCAAATAATTTGGGATTTGGGACGCCAAAATGCACAAATTACTAGTATTTGGGATTTGGGATTTCGACAAAAGATACTAATCATAATTTGGGATTTGGAATTTGGGATTTTGGCATTTGGGATTTTGGCATTTGGATTTTGAATTTGGGCGGCAGGTATAATTATAATGCATTTCCATTTTTTCTTTCTGAATTTTTCACTGGTATGATCAATGAAATTTTTAAAAAAAAATTACAATTAGTAATCTTCAAAGACGACATCGAAAAAAACCAATAAAAGAGATATCTGATTTTAAAATTCTTAAAATAGTTACTTTTTTTTTATCAGTTTTAATTCGGATGACTTTTTCCTTATATAAAATATGGATCACAGATATTTTAGCCAGTTTGGGACGAAAATCAAAATTAATTACTCGAATGAATCAGCTTTTAACAGTTTGGAATATCACAAGTCACACAGAATGTCATAAAAGAACTTAGGAAAAAATACGAATGAGCAACATTATACCAAAACAACGTTTAATTAAAAAATCAAATGTGTGGAACCTTGCTGTAATAGATAATATTGATTTTAAACAGAAATCATTTGCTTTTGGCAATATATATGATGTTATCAGAAATAGCTCTCATGCAATTTTACGAATGGCATTTCAATCTGATTTAAATAATATGGAGATTAAACAAAGAATAATATTAGATGAAAATACATGTCTTTTTGGTATGAATTCAACAACACAACAAATTCTTCACACATTTCAAGAAGTTCTTGAAAAATTACTCGATATAAAAATTAATAATGATGGAAAATTAATATATAACAAAGATATCGATGCAGAAATAATAAAAAAAACAATATTATCTGAATTAGAGTATAGTTGTCAAGGTCCCTCATCAAATATAGTTATTTTAGAACCGGGAAGAAATCCAAACCCAGATGATTCAATTTTGGAAGCAGCACAGATGTATATAGAAGATTTTGATCTAAATGAACAAGAATATCTTGATATTGTTGGTGATCAAGCAGTTTTTCAGCGTTTAATGAAAGTTAAAAATCAATGGCCTTATTTACGTCCATTGCTTGGACAATGGCATACCTCAAAAGACTTTTGTTCAGTATTAATTGTATTATTTTCAAGTTATGGGTTGCTTAATCTTGCACGTCGATTGGGTGTATGTTATTTAGACAAATTAGAAAGTGTTGTTGATTATCGATCAACATCTCGGGTTTTAGATCTTTTATGGACATCCGTAGGAATTGCAATTAATATTTACATAAAAAAAAAAAATATACAAATATCCAAAATAATTGATGAAAATGATGACACTCATATTTTTTTAAAAGTATGGTATCAATACTACCTTTGGGCTGGAATTTGGAAAGCTCATCGAATTGGAATACGTATTGGCAATCATAATTTACAAAGGGATGCTCTTGCTGCAGCTGCACCTCCAATTATGTAACTTCTATTGTACAATATCTTTCCCTTTTGACAGAATTTCCAGATTTAAATGAAAAATTACAACAAGTTGGAGCATATAAATTACCAAATCTTTTTGATAACAATTTGAAAAATGAAAATCCAAAGCATATTTGTTTTGGCTTCGATGAAGCTTTGGAAACATTTGGAGTTAAATTTATTAAACAAAATATTACAGGGAATACAATTGATGAAAATAATCTTAAAATGAATATCAAAGCTGCTCAAACAGAAAGAGAAAGAATAGATCTCTTTTTAAGTGAATTTTTAGAAGATACTTCAATTTCCCAAAGCTCACGTGCCATTGATGCACGTAAAGAATCATTATGGATCTTAGTAGAAGATTTGATACTTATTTTCGACATGGAAGACCCATTGTCTCATTTAATTTTTCATGAAATGGAACCACCTGAATTAAATAAACTGGGATATAAAAAATTAATTGCATGTTATACGAATGGTTTAGAAAGAATACAGAAAATTTTTCGTCAAGAAGTCTTACAAATTGAAGTCAAAAATACTACTGGACGAAGGGCACTAGGAGTTTGTAAAATGAAACATAAAGATTATGTTACTCAAAATAAAGAAAACAAACAAAAGAATAAGGAAAGTGATAATCAACTACCAGAATTACAACATACTTCCGATCAACTATTAGAGCAGCCACCAGAGCAACAGCAAGAGAAACAGGACCAGCTGAGTAAACGAAGAAAGACTCTTCCTCACGAAAAACAAATTTTAGAAAGATTACTAATATATGAAACCAAAATTCCTGATCATGTATTTCAGGAGGTTGAACATTTGCTAGGAGTAGAATGGAATAAAAAAAAATATATAATTGGTGGACTTATCGTATTAAGAAAACCCGATAGAACTATTTTTCATTAAAAATTATATTTTAATTATCTTTTATAATAAAATTTAATTGAGATCGAAATATAATTAAATTGTATAAATTGTTAACTCGTATATTTGAAAAATCTGTTGCTTAAAGTCTATTTTTTCATTTATTAAAGTTGAAAGAACGTAGATAAAAGTACATATCTAGGTACTTATTTTAACCGATTTTAAGTGTTTGGTAGTTCAATCTGAAACATTTATTTAAAAATATAGCCTTACATTGTAATATAATATTTCTTTATAAAGAGGTTTTGATGTAAAAAAACTATATAAACATATAAAACAAAAGGAAAAAAATCGACATTATATGTGGTCAAGAATATATTACATTGTGACTTAAATATATTCGAATATTGGGAAATTTACTAACGTATGTTGCACAAAATTTTTTAATTAGTGATTTACAACTCCTGTGACATTTCCACTGATTGCTAAGCAAATATAAAAATATAAATAAATGTTTGTTTCTTTTAAATAAAATATTTATTTAACACTCAATTTTGATATTAATTAATAAATAACAAAGTTTATAAAATTTTAATATTTAAATTGATTTATTAATATAATTAATATTAAATAGTTTGATATTAAATCAAAATTAACATTTAGAATTGGTAAATTAATATTAGAAATTATAAAAGTTATATTAAAAATTAAAAATTATTAAGGAAACATTTCTACATATGTATTATTTCGTTTAATAAAAAGAATTTAATTGACTAAATGTGGATTTAACCTATTTCTAAGAGAAGTTACATGAATTCCAGCATCTGAAAATAATCTTTCAGATGGTACAGATGTTGCAGGAATTGATAAATATTTTTGTGCCAATTTTGATAAATTGGGATATGAATTACAATTTGCTTTCCACCAAATTAAAGGATCACTTTTTTTACGCATTAATAACTCTTTCATTTGTAAATATTGTTCAAATTAATTTGAATTAGTTCTAAATTCTTGATTGGAAGTTGAAGAAAGATGTGAAAAAAAAGATGATATTAAAGATGTTGAATCTACTTCTAATGAACTTTGAGTTTCATCAGATGACAAATTTACAATTTCTTCAATTTCTTTTTTAATTTTGTTATGTATAATATCACGTGTATTCTAAATAATAAATTATATAAAAAGTTAAATATTATATAAATTATTTAATTAAAAAAATATATACTTACTTGTGAACAAAAAGTTAAATTTTTAAATCTAGAATCTAAAAATGATGCAATTACTCCATAATTATTTGGGATATTCCATCTTGTTTCAAGATCATTCAAAATAGTATTACAAATATTTGAAATTGTAATATTTGTAATAGTAGTATTTTTTGATTTTATATTTTTAAAATTACGTATAACTTCATCAATTATTGGAGCAGTAAGAGCTATACCTGCCACCCAAATTCAAAATTCAAATGCCGAAATCCCAAATGCCGAAATCCCAAATCCCAAATCCCAAATTATAATTAGTATTTTTCGCCGAAATCCCAAATCCCAAATCCCAAATCCCAAATACTAGTAATTTGTGCATTTTGGTGTCCCAAATCCCAAATTATTTGGGATTTGGGCAACACGTATAGTAAGAGCTAATGTTGTATAATTTTCTTCTCCTAATAATCTTGTTGCTTGTTCAGCAGAAGCTAATAATTTTGTTAAATCTTGAATAGTTTTCCATTCTGTTGAAGTGGGTAAAAGTTGATCCATAATATTAAAATCACAAACATTAATTGATGAATGACTATTTTTTAAGTTATTAGCTAACCATTTAATTGAATTTTTTAATTCATAAAGTCGAACTAAAGCATTGTAAAATGAATTCCACCTTATATCTATAGGCTTAATAATTTCAACTGTTTCATTTTCTTGAATTTAATTACACATAACTTGTGCACGTCTTAATTGTTGTCTTCTTTTATCACTTCCCAAAAAAATAATAAGATTTTTTACTTTTGTTATTAAAGGATCAATTATTTTTAATCCTTTATTAACTGATAATTGCAATGTATGAGCAGCATATGAGATTCAATCTTTTCCCAATCTTGTTACTGCAGATTTAACATTACTTCCATTATCTGTAACTATAATTATTATTTTATTTTCCAAATTCCAGTCATCAAGAACTTTTGATACATGACGAAAAATTTCAACACCAGTATGTAGATATGGTATTTCTCCAACATTCAAAACCATATTACAAATTTCAAATTCTTTGTTAATCCAATGAACAGTAATGCCCAAATATGAATCATGTGCTTTTGATGACCACAGATCAAAGGTTAAATGAATATAATCAATAGAATTAATTATAGTGTCTTTGAGTTGTCTTTTCATATAATTATATGAAAAATCTATTAAATTTTTAACTGTGTTAATGCAAGGAATAGAAAATTGTGAATTGAGTGTATTACTATAATTTTTGAAATAATCATTTTCAACAATAGATAATGGTTGTCTTGTTCCTACTATAAATTTCACAAGATCTTGATTTAATAATTTTTGTTTTCTTGAATTAAGAGGTCTTGATAAAAGTTCAACAATAGATTGTTATTTTGATTGTTTTAGATTTTTTATTTCTTCTGGAGTTTTTGAAGATAGTGAAGCTTCAGTAATATGATGATCATCACGAAGATGTTTTGTATAATTAGTTGTAAAACCATGATGAGTATATTTGCGTGTACAATCTTTTACTTGACAGATTGCATAAACAACACCTGTTTCTGTATCATGATCAGTTATGAAAAAATCCCAAACAAAACTAGTTCTCAATGCTGCCACTGTTTTTGATTTTTTTGTTTTTGATTTTTTTCCTTTAGAAGTTTTTAATAAAATAGATACTTTTCTTTTTCTACAATTTTGAAGACGACTGGAATTACTTAGAATATTATTGTTACTGATTTCCCCTTCATCACCTTCATCATATTCATCACCTCCATCACCTTCATCACTTTCATCACCTTCATCATCTTCATCACCTTCATCACCTTTATTATTTTCATCACTGGTTTTATAATTATCTAATTCAATTTCTTTCTTATTTGTATTACCTTTTATTCTATTCATTGTGGTTTTTTGGATAATATTTTTACTTGATAAAGCAATAGGTGTTTCTTCTTCACTTAGAAAATTCATTAAATTCATTTCAAAAGATAAAAAATTATTTTCATTATCATTCAAAATAGAATTATTTTCTAGAATCCAACCTTCTGTATCTTCCATATCTACATTTTTTTCATGTTCTACTGCCTTTTCTTTTCCTTTTTCTAATCTTTTTTTATTATTATTTATTCTCTCTTCGCTTTCCTCTTCTTTATCTTCTTCTTTATCCTCCTCTTTATCCTCTTTTTCACTTATTTCTATAATTCTTTTTCTTTTTTTACTCACTTCTTTTTCTATTTTTCTTTCCTCAAGTTTTTCACTCTCTTCACTTCTGTCGTACTCTTCTTTTTTTACACTTCCCTTTACTCCCTTCTCTTAGCCGTCTGTGACGTCCATGACCCTTTGTGAGCGTAATTTTGGTGATTTCGGTGATTTTGGCGATTTTATTTTTTCCCACTTCTTTTTCAGTTCTTCTTTCCTCGAGTTCTTTGCTCTCTTCTCTTCTTAAACTTCCCCTTACTTCAGTACTCCCTTCTCTTAGCCATCTGTGGCGCCCGTGACCCTTTGCAACTGTAATTTCAGCAATTTCGACGATTTCGGTGATTTTATTTTTTCCCACTTCTTTTTCCGCTCTTTCCTCCTCTTATACTCCCTCTTCTTCTCTTACTCCCTTCTCCTGAGCGTCCGTGACCTTCTGCGACCGTAATTTTAGCGATTTCGGCGATTTCAGCTCTTTCCGCACCTCTCCTCCACTTTCTCTTCCACCCTCTTCTCTACCCTCTTCTCTGTCCTCTTCTTTATGCTGTGGCCTTCTTCCCTTCTCGGCGTTAGTCCAATTTTCCCGAGGTTCGATTATTATTACCAGCTCGCTCATGTTGACTGGAAGGAATCTAAAAAAAAAAAAAATTATTGTTAGATTATATATATATTATAATTTTTAAAGAAAAATATAATATTATAAATATAATATTATA
>PQFF01000024.1:87104-108704 GCA_003547095.1 Diversispora epigaea | reverse complement strand
TTATAAATATAATATTATATAATTATAATATTATATTTTCTTTCAAATATTATAATTATAATATTATATAATTATAATATTATAATTATAATTTTTAATTATTATATTTTTTTAAAAAATATAATGATTAATTATAATATTATTAATCGCGATTATTTTTTTAAAAAAATATAATGATTAATCGTGATTATTAATATTTATTAATCATTATATTTTTTAAAAAAAATATAACGATTAATCGCGATTATTCATAATTAATCACGATTTTGATAATCGCCGATTAATCGCGATTAATCGTCCGTTAACATTTATACTCGACTATATAGTTGATAGTTGATTAATCGCGATTTTGTATTCACGATTCCTAACACTATCTATAAGATCGACAATTCAGGGTCAAACCAAAATTTGACATTCCCCCCAAAAAGTATTTCATGAAAAAGCGAGAAATTTTATGGCGCAGACCCGTTCGCTACCAAGTCAAAAATTAAACAGTTCCAGAAAACACCTCTGTTTCCAGTATTCGTTCGAAACAAAACCATTAACCTAGAAAAAAGTAGTCTGGCCTACACAAAAACTAACCGCTAGTTCATCTCAGGGCTCATCTATACAAAGACTATTCCCAAGAAAATAGTAAAGTTCGCTGTTTACACCTTTCACCAGAGGAACCAGAACCAAACCCGTAGACACACTGCAATACATCTACCAAACAAGAGGCATCACTATAGTCTTATCCGGTAAACTATTACATTTTACTACTGCAGATTTTGAGAAATTTATTGACCGGAGAGAGAGAGTTTTTTTTTTTTTTTATTATAAAAATTATAGTTTTAAACGACCAGTGAGGCCTCATCTTTATTCAGTTATTCTTAATATACATTACAATTCAGTAACTTAAACTAAAAATACAAATAGAATAAAAACTGACTATAAAATTTCTTTTAACCGTCTAACCTGCCACCGTAATAGAGAGTCCTAAGTCCCGCTGAAGTCAATTTTACAAAAAATAGTTTTAAAAAAATTCGAACCATAATTATATATATTATTAATTGTTCTACCTATTAATGTTTCTTTAAACAGATTAAGATTGTTTTTAGTTTCTATATATTCTGGGGTTTAATATTAATACTTCTCCCTTACTCCTTTTTATTTTCTTAGTTATCTCATTTAATTCCTCTCATTCTAGAACTTGTTTACATCGTCTTACCCATACCGAAAATAAATATTCTCTACTTTACTTATACCATTCACTTATGATTCTATTTCTATTTCCTAATTCTTTAATATTTTCATTTAGCAAGGTTTTGAGTCCCATCGGGAATAACCCACGAACACAATCTACTAGGCTAAATTCAGTTTCTTCTATTGTACCATTGACTTGCCTCACCGTGTCTATGTCAAAGTACGTGGCTGTGTTGATTTCATTATTCAGTTTGTGAAGTGTAGCTTCTCCTTGGTGTTTCAATACTGCTGCCGAGATTAAACTCCTAAACTTGGACTGCATTTTTATTGCTTCTCCCTTGCAAAAAAATACGTGCAAGGAGTCTTCTTTCATTAACTTACACAGTACACATTTGTTGTCTTTGTATACATTTGATTTCCTCACATGTAAATTGTTGATAACCGGTAGTTCGTCGTTAAGTACTTTCATATTAAACGATCTGTACTTTTGGTCTTCTTTGTTAGTAAAAGTTGACACGATTTTTGTACCATGCATCATAGACCAGGTGGTTTGCCAGTCAGTATTATTTGATATATTTTCATTCATCCATTTGTATGTCCTGTATTGCAAGCGCCATTGCGCTATCCATTTAATTTCTGCCTTCTTTTTTACAAGTTCTTTAATCTATATAACTATTTTGCCATTTAAAGAAAGCTTGTCTTCCTCTTATTTGGGTTATGTCTATTTGGCATGGCGATTCGCAGATTGTCCCTTTATTAGCGAGTTTATCCGCCTGTTCATTTAGACTGATTCCACTATGTGCTTCGATCTTAATTAATTCTATGTTTAATCTCTTTTCTCGAATAATTTCTATTATGACTTGAAGTATTAATGGAGATTTATAATTGCTTCAAGATTTGCCTTTTTTATTTTCGAGAAATCCTCGCAGCGCCCAAATGACTGCCGAGCTATTTTGACTTTGGCTTCTATATAGGTCAATTATACTACTTGTTTCTGTAGTATCAAAGGTTATGCCAAATCCCATAGTTTTACTAATTTGGGTTGAGCCTTCTGATCGCCCCTATTTAATGAGTTTCGTGTTTTGAGAGACCCGTCTGTGTAGACTTTTACTGCTGTTTCTTCGATTAGGCTTATCTGTGCCTCATGTATTTTAGCTGTTAATTCTGACGAGAAAATAATTAAGTTCTGCCAGTATGGTTCAGTGTCTTCGCTCGCAAGACTTTCTTTCCCGGTTAAGAGTAATCTATTTCTTTCACGTTTATCATTTTTGTTACTTAATGACAATCGAGACTTTCTTTTTGGAAGAGAAAATATCCTTTCAATATCGGTATCAATTATACAACCTTTAGATAATTGATTCGGGTCTTTATCTGTAAGCCTTGTTGCCCTTTGCACATTCAACTCACACCCAGTATATGGTGCAATTGGTGATCCCTCTATGCCGTCCATTACATCGCTTACATAGTGTTGAATTGGGACCATTGTTGAATTTTCTTGTGGTGTTTTGTATACTCGTCCTAATAATACGCTTATATCTAATTTAACTGTTACAATTTGATACCTTTCTATATTCTTAGGTTCAATTTTATTAATTCTGTTAAAGGGATTGAATGGCACTGTATTTTGTATTTCATCCCATCTATTTTGTATACTTTCATTTAACTCTTTAAACCATTTTGGTATAATGCTTAATGGTTTGATTTGATCTATTCGCATCCACTCGAGAACTTTCGTCATATTCGCGTTTAGTAGTTGTTCTACAAATAATACTTTATGCTTTCGACAGGCTATTCGATTGTCATTGTACCAGCGTTGTGATTTCATAAATTTTTCAATAGTGATATTACCTTCTTTGGGACAAATAGAAAATTCATTAGAGTTCGTCACCTCAAATGTTAGTTCACTTTTGTTTAGAATCTCTATTATTTTTCCATTCAATCCAGGTTTTTTGATTTCTTTCCATGTGTCAGCGTGCAGTGTCCATAGCTGTTCCCCTGACCAAATTTTATTCTGTAAGTCCTGTAATCGTATTTTCGTTGTAATACCACAATTATTATTCATGTTTAATCGATTCATTAATTTGGTAGCGTGTAATTGTATATGCCTATCCTCTATGCTAAACAATCTATATCCCCAATGTGAATATAATATACTGTCGGGTAAAGAAGACGCAAAACCCACTACATTTTTAAAGCATTCTTTTATTTTAATATCCATTTCTATTTTTACCGATTCACTTAACACTATGTCTGTCATTAAGTATTCTATCTGTGAAAAGATCACGTGATTCACAATATATCTAATCTGTTTATCGGTCAACTGTTTTCTTCTTAATATATTTGTTAATTTGACTACCTTTTCTATTAATCGTTTCTTTTATTCCACTTTTTTCCCATCTGCCGAAATCCAAACTCCAAGGTATCTTACCGAAAATTTTTGATCGTGAGGCATTAGTTTTGATTCCACGAAATCTAAGGCATTATCTTCCCTAGTGTTTTCTGAGTTTAAGACCAATAAGTCCAATTTCGATGCACTTACAGTGATTAGGGTAAGATCGAAGAAAGATTCTATGACTTAGATTACTTTCTGCATCTGTTCTTTCGATTCAGTTATCCATACAGTGTCATCCATGTAGGCTAGTGATGACATATGGTTTTCCAGAGTGCCGGTTGTCTTCTTCGCTAAATTGTCATCCCATACGGTAGCCATTTTGTATCCCATTCCCAATCTTTCGATTTCACATAATAATGGATCATAAAATATACACCATAATATCGGTGAGATACTATCCACTTGGTCCACCCCTCTTTCTACTTTATATGATTCTGTATTGCCATATTCTGTAATTCCCTGTGCAGTTCTATGTATCATTATATCGTTTAGTACATTTATTAATTTCGAAGGAATTTTAAGCCTTTCCATAGATTTAATTAACATACTAGTATCCACCAAGTCAAAAACTCTTTATTATAAAAATTATAGTTTTTTTTTAGTTTTAAACGACTAGTGAGTCCTCATCTTTATTCAGTTATTTATAATATACATTACAATTCAGTAACTTAAACTACAAATACAGATAGAATAAAAACTGACTATAAAATTTCTTTTAACCGTCTAACCAACCACCGTAAAAAGAATTCTAGAATTCTTATTATTCAGGAGGTTACAGTCCCGCTGAAGTCAATTTTACAAAAAATTGATTTAAAAAAATTCGAACCATAATTATATATGTTATTAATTGTTCTTTGTATTAATGTTTCTTTAAATAATTCTAAATTATTTTTGATCTCTATATATTCCGGAGGCTTAATATTAATGCTCCTTCCCTTACTCCTTTTCATTTTTTTTGTTATACCATTTGTCTCCTCCCATTCCAGAACANCAGAGTGCCGGTTGTCTTCTTCGCTAAATTGTCATCCCATACGGTAGCCATTTTGTATCCCATTCCCAATCTTTCGATTTCACATAATAATGGATCATAAAATATACACCATAATATCGGTGAGATACTATCCACTTGGTCCACCCCTCTTTCTACTTTATATGATTCTGTATTGCCATATTCTGTAATTCCCTGTGCAGTTCTATGTATCATTATATCGTTTAGTACATTTATTAATTTCGAAGGAATTTTAAGCCTTTCCATAGATTTAATTAACATACTAGTATCCACCAAGTCAAAAACTCTTTATTATAAAAATTATAGTTTTTTTTTAGTTTTAAACGACTAGTGAGTCCTCATCTTTATTCAGTTATTTATAATATACATTACAATTCAGTAACTTAAACTACAAATACAGATAGAATAAAAACTGACTATAAAATTTCTTTTAACCGTCTAACCAACCACCGTAAAAAGAATTCTAGAATTCTTATTATTCAGGAGGTTACAGTCCCGCTGAAGTCAATTTTACAAAAAATTGATTTAAAAAAATTCGAACCATAATTATATATGTTATTAATTGTTCTTTGTATTAATGTTTCTTTAAATAATTCTAAATTATTTTTGATCTCTATATATTCCGGAGGCTTAATATTAATGCTCCTTCCCTTACTCCTTTTCATTTTTTTTGTTATACCATTTGTCTCCTCCCATTCCAGAACATTCTTACATCTTTTACCCATATCGAAAACAAATATTCTCTACTTTGTTTGTACCATTCATTGATAATTTTGTTCCTATTTCCCAAGTCTTTTATATTTTCATTTAACAAAGTCTTTAATTCCATTAGAAATAACCCGCGAATACAATCCACCAAGCTGAATTGAGACTCTTCTATTGTTCCATTAATTTGCCGAATGGTATCTATATCAAAGTATGGAGCTGTGTTGATCTCGTCCTCTAGCCTGTGAAAGGCATTATCCCCTCGGTATTTTAAGATTGCAGCTAGGAGTAAGCTTCTAAACTTAGATTGTGTCTTTAATGCTTCTTCTTTACAAAAGAACACGTGCAAAGAGTCTTCTTTTGTCAATTTGCATAGTACACATCTATTGTCTTTGTATATATTCGATTTCCGCACGTGTAAATTATTGATAACTGGTAATTCATCGTTAATAACTTTAATGTTGAATGATTGATACTTTTGGTCCTCTTTGTTAGTAAAATTTGACACTATTTTTGTACCATGTATTAAAGATCACGTATTTTGCCAATCTGTATTATCTGTTATATTTTTATTCATTCATTTATACGTTCTGTATTGCAACCGCCATTGCGATATCCATTTGATTTCTGCCCGTTTTTTGACGAACTCTTTGATTGAAGTATCTATTTGGTATGTACGCCATTTGAACAAAGCTTGTCTTCCTCGTATTTGAGTCATATCAATCTGGGATATTGCCCTAGAAGTTGCTCCCAGATTAGCTAATTTGTCCGCTCGTTCGTTTAGGCTAATTCCGCTATGTGCGTCGACCTTTATTAACTCTATATTTAACTGTTTTTCCCGGATAATTTCTATTATGGATTGGAGTATTAATGGGGATTTGTAATTGCTCCAAGATTTTTCTTTTTTATTTTCAAGAAAACCACGTAGCGCCCATATGGCTGCCATGCTATCCGTATATATTTCGACTTTAGCTTGCTTAGGAGTTACATATGTTGCTACCAGTATCGCCCACAGTTCCACTCTTGTGGACGAGGGGGACAATCTATTCTTCCGTATAGATCTATTAACCCACTTGTTTCTGTAGTGTCAAAGGTTAGTCCGAAACCCATTATTTTCCTATCACGACTTGTATTTTCCGTTTGGCCAACATCAGTAAACTTTTGTTTTTTGAGAGAACCATCGGTATATACTTTAATTAGAGTCTCTTCTTTTAAACTAATTTGTGCATCCTGTATCTTAGTTATTAATTCTGGTGGGAAACTGATTAGCTTTTGCCAATAGGGGTCACTATTTTCAGTTTCGATTCTCTCCGTTTCAGGTACGTGACGATCTGTTTCTTTCATGAAGGTTTCCATTGAGAATGGGGAAAGGAGCAGTCTGTTCCTTTCTCTTCGGTCATTTTTGTTACTTAATGAAAGTCGTGACTTCCTTTTCGGAAGGGAATATATCATTTCTATATCGGTGTCAATTATACATCCCTTAGATAATTGATTCGGGTTTTTGTCAGTAAGCCTTGTCGCCCTTTGCTCATTTAACTCACATCCAGTACATGGAGCTATTGGGGATCCCTCTATGCCGTCTATTACATCACTTACATAATGTTAGATTGGGACCATTGTTGAGATTTTTTGTGGATTTTTGTATACACGTCCTAACAATATACTCGCCGTTGATTTGACTGCCACAATTTGATGCCTTTCTACATTTTTAGGATCAATTTTATTAAGTCTGTTAAATGGATTGACTGTTGCTGAGCTTTGTATTTCTTCCCATCTACTTTGTATATTTTCACGTATGTCTTTAAACCATTTTGGGATGATACTTGACGGTTTCATTTGATCAATTCTCATCCACTCAAGAACTTTAGTCATATTTGCATTTAATAATTGTTCTACAAATAACACTTTATGTTTCCGGCAAGCTATTCTATTATCGCTATACCAGTTTCGCGATTTCATAAATTTTTCAATAGCGATATTACCCCCTTTGGGGCAGATAGGGAATTTGTTTGACTTAGTTATTTCAAACGTTAATTCGTTTTTCTTCAAGAGCTCTATTATTTGCCCGTTTAATCCAGGTTTTTTAATTTCTTTCCATGTGTCAGTATGTAATGTCCATAATGGCTCCCTGGACCATACCCTATTTTGTAAGTCTTGTAATCGTATTTTTGTTGTGATACCACACCTATTATTCATGTTCAGCCTATTCATTAGTTCGGTTGCATGTAACTGTGTTTGTCTGTCCTTCATGTTAAATAGTCTATATTCCCAATGTGAATATAATATGCTATCTGGGAGAGACGATGCAAAACCCACGGCGTTTTTGAAACAGCCTTTTATTTTGATATCCATTTTCGTCTCAACTGATTCACTCAAAATCATATCTGTCATTAAATATTCTACTTGAGGAAATGTTACGTGATTAATAATATACCTTATCTGTTTATCAGTTAGCTGTTTTCGTTTTAATATATTTGTTGATTTTGTTACCCTTTCAATTAATAACTTCTTTTGCTCAACTTTCTTCCCGTCTGCTGATATCCAAACTTCGAGATATCTTACCGAAGTCTTTTTATCGTGAGGCATCAGCCTGGAGTCTACAAAGTCCAAAGCATTATCTTCTCTAGTATTTTCTGAATTTAAAACCAACAGATCTGATTTTGATGCATTTACAGTAATTAAGGTAAGATCAAAAAATAATTCTACAATTTTTATTACTTTTTGCATTTGCTCTTTGGTTTCAGTTACCCACACTGTATTGTCCATGTAGGCCAGTGATGAGATATGACTCTCCAAGCTGCCAGTGGTCTTTTTTGCCAAATTTTCGTCCCACGTGGTTTCCATCTTGTATCCCATTCCCAATTTTTCGATTTCACTAAGAAGGGGGTCATAAAAGATACACCATAATAATGGTGAGATACTATCCCCTTGATCTACTCCTCTTTCCACTTTATACGATTCAATATTGCCATAGAGTATACATATAAACTGTACTGTACGAAAACGCTATCTTGTACTGTACGAATAAAAATTAGTGTGACTGTACGATTTTTTTTGTGGCTGTACGGTTGATTAATTAATATCATGTGATATGTTTTTCATACATAACACGAATTGATCAGCTATCAATCTATATTACTGAGAAAAATGGTCTTTTTAATAAAATTTTTTTTTAGAGACGCGTCTTTTTTTGAGAAAAATGGAAGAAAATTATACTTTCTTCGATGAAGAATGTGAAGAACTTATAGAAGAAGTAAGTTTAAATGCAGAAATGCATAAAAGAAAATATTTTAAATATTTTTACACGCGTTTTTATACTTTTTTATACTTTTTTTTGAATTTTTAAATTGTTTCACAAAATGATAAACCCGATAATATGTGGCGTTTTTTTAATTTGTTTTATTTTTTTTATATTATATTATAATATAATAAATATTAATTTTTAATTTTTAATATTTTATATTATAATAAATATAAATTAATTTTTATTTATTTAAATAGTGGCCTATTCAAAATATTGCTAAATTTGGTAGAAATTTAATAGCATCTGAGATTCGTTACTATTTAGAATTTCAAGAATATCCAAATTCATTAGAAACTGGTTTTGCAAGTGTCTATAATGTATCTGGATGGGATGAAACTGATGCTAAAGAAGCTTTCTCTATGAAAAATATACAATATTCATATGGAGGAAATGGCACTATTAGAACTATAAAAAATTGTGAATTTTTTCCTGGTATAAAAGTATCAAAGGAGCAAAGGGAATGTCTTGGTGTAAAAGTTTGTGAATTTGCATCTAAAGAATTGGATATTGGACATACATCAGTAGACTTTTCAATACCTCTTTTTAGAAAAATGTTTGAAGCTGATGTAGAATTTCACAAACAAGCTACAATCTGGCAAGTATATTGTTTTAAAAATTTTTTTAAAAAATAATATAATAATTAATTTACTTCTTTTTTTTAGTTTATATGCTAAGGCCCATGAATATCAATGTGGACATATTAATAATGGTATAAAGTGTACTGGTAAACCAAAATTAGGTGAATTTACCCAAGTATGTATTAAAAAATTTTTATTTAAATAAATTATTTTAAATATATATATATATTTTTTTAATTTTAACAATATTGTTTTTAAATTTAAATTTTTAATAATATTTTATTTTTTAATTTTTTAAAATTATTTTAATTATAAGATTATTAGTTCTACATCATCAAAAAGAAAATTTATTGGATGTACTAATTGGAAAATGGGAGAATTAGATCATAGATATATGATTATACCAGATAATATTGATTTGGAATTGTTGGAAACTATGTTTAATCATGCTAATGGTATTGATTTTGAAGTAAGTTGTTTTATATAATTATTTAATAATAATATATAAGATTAATAATAATTTTTAATATAAATATTTAAATTTCAGAGAGATGAATCAAATGTAATTGATGAATGTTTTATGGTACGTCCAAATAGTACAAGATCTGATACTTGCCGTAAGTAATTTTATTTTTATTTAATAATTTGAATATTAAATAATATAATTATTTAAATTATTAAATATTTTATTTATTTAAAGCATTTTTGCATAAAACTGGAAATCATATTGTTAAAGGAATAATAAACAAGAAAGCAGAACCATGTCCAGTTAAATTTTATCATATAATTCCAGAAGATTTAAAGAATTGTCCATTTATTGTAACAATTTCAATGGGTATTCATAATCATCCGCCTCCACTATAAATGTCGTCAAAACTATTGAATTGAGTCAGACGCAATTAAAATTGAGAAAAATTGGAGTTGAGTCAAAGCAAATTTTGATTTTTATTAATGATTGACGCAATTAGTTGAGTCAGACGCAATTAAAAATTGAAATTTTAAGAGTTGAGTCAAGGCTAAATTAGTTTTGACGACATGTATAGCCTCCACCTCCTCGAAAAACACCATATAATATAAAAAATCAACTTCAAAAAATAATTGATAATGAGCATATTTTAGATTTAACAGCAAGAAAACTTTTAACAGGTATATTATAATATATTTATATAATTAAAAAAAAATAATTTAAAAATTAAATTAATTTTTTTTTATAATTTTAATTAGGATCAATGATTAAAGCTTATTTAAATGGAAAACAAATAAGTGATTTACATCCTTCATTAAATAATCAATCCAAAATTAATTATTATATTGAAAAAACTAGACGTTCTCAGTATCCATTTGGACAAAATATTTTGGGAGTTACTTATGAATTTATGAAACATGAAATGAGTACAGATCCATATATTCGATCAATTCGTAAGTAATTTTATTTTTAATTAAATTTATAATTAATACAAATTTTTTTTAATTTATTTTATTTATTTAGGTTTTCTTGACAATGGTCAATATATTATTTTATGTGCTACTAAACAACAACTTAAAACAATTAAAGAATTAACACATATTGAAATTGATATGGCATTTAAAAGAATCCATGGTAAAACAAATGAATGGAAAGTTTCAGCATATTTGTCTCATGTACAAAAAAGTAAGTTAAATTTTATAAATTCTATTAATAATATTTATTAATTATTATTTTAATTAATTTTTTTTTTTTATTTAATATTAGCTTTGACTTTTGTTCGAATATTCACTAATATTGAGACAGCTGAAGCATATAAAAATTTATTTGAAGATTTATTCACATGTATTGAAAAGGATACTGGTGAAATTTTTAATTTTTATCATATACATGGAAAAGGATTGGGTTGTATTCTTGCAGATCAACATAAAGGACAAGCTTTAGGTAAACTATAATATTAATTATTTAGTTATTTTAATTATTTAATATTATTAATTTTAATAATAAAATTTTTTTAAAGGTTTAGGACAATATCTGTATTCAAAATATCCAATCTTTAGTCCAATAGAACATCTTCAACATATATATAAATTATGTCAAGTTCATTATAAAAGGTAAATATAACAGAATTAAAAAAAAATTTTTTTTTGTTATAAAATTAATTTTCAATTAATTATCTATTATTTTTTTAGAAACATTGATAAAAACAAACATTTATCTCAAGAAATTAAAGATGCAATGTATTTAATTCCTACATTAAAAATACAAGATGATGTTTTAAGAGTATTAAATAATATACAATTTTGTGATGAACCAGGAACAGAAGGTAATTATTAAATATTATTGGTTGTAATTTAAATAAATACTAAAGTATTTGTTTTTTATAGATTGGGCAAAGGACAAACTTATTCCATGGGTATTATCTGGTATATCTGTTGCATTTACAAAAATGGATTATGTAATCTGGAATCAAACCCCAAATAATACAAATGCTGGAGAAAGTGCCCATGCTAATGTAAATCGTGATGGTTGTAATCTTTCTCTTCTTGCTGGAATTATTAGGTATTATTCATATTCATTTTATGTTTAATTGATTTTTAAAATATAATACTTTATAATTTATAATTTTTAATTTATTCTTCAGAGGATGTGATTTTGATAAAAGAAGTTGGGAAAGTATACATGTAAACCAACAATATAATGTTTCAGATTCTTATAGAAATAAATCAAATTTGACCAGATCAATTCAAGCTGAGAAGCGAGCTGGTAAAAATTATTATTATTATTTTAATAAAATATTTATTTATTTATTTATTTTTATTTATTTATTTATTTATTTATATTTATTTATTTATTTAGAAAAAAGAAAAAAAGGCAAACAACCTGTATTACCCTCAAATAAAACAAAAAAGAAAAAAAATAATTCTAATGAAAATGATGAAAATTTACAAATTGATCAACAGCAAAATAGAGTAGCACTTGAAAAATTAAATATACAAAAACAAATGAATGATGAACTTGAAAGGGAAATTACATTACTTGAAAAACGAAAACAGATAATGAATTAATAACTATTATTTTACACATTTTATTATAGGAGTAAACAATTAATTGATTAATAAAGAACATATAATAATTAATAAATTCAATTTAAATAAATATGTACGCTATATTTTTTTTAATATTTAATTATTTATATTTAGTAAAAAACCTGTACCGTATGGTTTTTTTTTTTTAATATAAAAAATACCTGTACTGTACGGTTTTTTAATATAAAAAAGTTCATACAGTACAATTTAGATTATTATATAAAGGCTGTACTGTATTGTATGAATTTTATACGTATTGTACGATTTTTGTACAAAATTTATGTAAAATCATACAGTACAAAATAGCTTTTCGTACCGTACAGTTTATCGTTATACTGATTGCCATATTCTATAATTCCTTGCGCAGTTCTATGTATCATTATATCTCTCAATACATTTATAATTTTTGGCGAAATCTTTAATCTTTCCATTGATTTGATCAGCATGGTGGTATCCACCGAATCGAAGGCTCGTTTAATATCTTGGAACAAGAGCCATACTTCTTGCTTTTTCTCTCTGGTATCTTCCATGAGATTATTTAATATATGTATGGGGTATGTCGTCCTTCCCCCAGGAAGACCTGCCCAATTGTTTTCTGATAAAATTTTGTTGTCCGCTAGTACTTTTGATAATCTATTATTTATTATCTTGGTAAAGATCTTTCTTATAGTTTCCATTAAAGTTATAGGTCTGGTTATCTCTAAGTTACCCTCCCATTCCTTTGGTTTTGGGATTAGCACTATGTCACTATTAGTCCATTCTAACGGGACATTACCTGTCTCTATTATTTGATTAAAAATTTGTGCCATACGTTCCAAGCCACTATCAGGCATATGTTTATATATTTCATATGGTATGAGAGAAGGTCCAGGTGCTTTCGCATTTTTAAAGCTGGCCAAAGTCTCTTCTATTTCTTGCACAAATATCTGTATCGTGACATAGTTGTAAATTGTCGGTGAAACATTTTCTTTCGGAGCGTATTGTTTCAACCAACGTGTTGACAAATTAAGGTTCCCTTCCCTAGGATCCGACGTCCACTTATACAGATGAGATTATACTTCCTCTTTTATCAATTTTGGTGTCGTAATTACTTGCACCGTATTGTCACTGTTTGTTTTAATTATCTTATTCAAAACGATTCTTTGGTGTTCTCGCTCACATGCAGAGGAGATTATCTTTATCGGTGAAGTCTCTAAATGTGTCTGTCGTCATTCAATGTAAAATTGTATTCGTTTATTCTTTTTATTGGTGAGATCGTTCTTAATTATCGTTTTTAAAGTTGTCCATATTTTTCTTACTTCCTTTACCCATCCTTTCCTTTCATCATTTGTATCGGGAAAAGAATTAATTAATTTGTCTTTTTTTTTCCAGATTTCGTTTATAGTATATTTCAATTTGTTTTCGACCGCCTGTGATAAAGTTCCCTTAACTATTTTTAACTTCCCAATGCAGTGTATTCTAGATAGCGCTTTTAACAACCAAAAGTCTTTGTGTGTATTTTTTAAGATATTCACTCTATTTTTTGGTTCTTTAGATTTGGGGAGTGCCTCGTTACCAGCCTTAATAATTGCTGATTTCAATTTGCTCCACTCCGTTTCCACTGTATCTTCCTCACTTGCTGTGTCTAGGTCTACTCTAAGTTCATCTTCTAAATTTTTTCCAAACTTTTCCCAGTGTTCATCCTGAACATCCTTTAAGTTCCAAAGGCTTTTCCTTTTCTTTCTTACATTAGTTATGATTCTGTATTGTTTGTTGTCCCACCATTGACTCGCGTCCACATTTATTAACACCATATAGTGATCTGACGACGATGATACGTCCGTATCAATCACCTGATAGTTAATTATTTTGTCAATGTATGACGGATGTATCTAAATTTGATCAATTCTACTTGCACTTCTCAGATTGTTTTCTCTATACTCGCAAAATGTATATTGTTCGCCTATATCATCGCCAAATTGATAACTATCCTCATATCCCATTTCAATGATTGTGTTTAATACAGAAGTTTCTGGTGTTGATATTCTTCCCTGCGGCCATCGATCTTTCCTTGGATTAGGGACTGCATTCCAGTCCCCCAACGCAATTGAGACCATATTTTTACTAATGGCTTCGCCGGTTTTATTACTGATCCATTGAGTTAATTCCTTGATTTCTTGTTTATGCTTTGTTGTTTTCGTAGGGGCGTATACAGCTATTATCTGTACCGTGAATTTACCTTTAAACGAGAGATATACACATATCGCTCTTGACTTATATCGATCAATTTTATATATATGGGTAGCGATTTCTTGCGAGAACATAATACCAACTCCGGATCCCTGAGTATATTTATTCTCACTAGCCCACCATGTATGGTACGGTTTCTGTTTCCTATTTTTGTCTTTTGCTTGTTCTTGGAAAATTGTCTATTCCATTCTTTTTTGTAGTTTTGTTTCTGTAAGTACAACAATGTCTAAATTTTCTTCGATACAAAACTGCCACCACAACTCTTGTTTTATCTGATCATTTATTCTTTTTATGTTTTGGGTGGCAACTTTCCATGTTTTACTTTCACTATTATGTGTATCAACTACGGGTATTATGTTATAACTATTAATTGACTGGCTATCTATGGTATTAAAATATGTTATAGAATCAGAATTATTTATTAGAGAATTAATCGAGTTATTATTTATTATATTGTGTCCGAACGAATTCAAACTGTCTATATTAACTATATTACTATCTATAGATTGATTGTCCTCAATATTATTCGAGTTATTTATATTATTTATATTATTATTACGTGCTGTCATAATTATATTATAAATTTTTGTTTTTTATTTATTCGTTACTATTGCGTCCAAGATTCTTGGCCTTGTGATTCCATATTACCATACGATCCGCTTGAGAGTTGTTGAATAATTTTTTCCATCTCTAACTGCCGACCGCCCAATTGGCATACCATCTCCAACAATTTATTCATCGTAGATTTCTCATTTTCAGCTGTTTCCGGATGTTCCGTATTATCATCGCTATATGCCATCTCATCATCGTGTTCATCAAAAATTTGTTCTGTTTCCTGATTCGTACCGCTGTTATTGTTATTATTTATTCTTCTTATGTTATCCTCCTTACCAATAAACCTGTCATTTCTATTTCCCAAATTATTAACCACGAACTCTTCTAATTGTCTCAGTCGTTCAGATAAGCTTTCTAGCATATGTTCAATTCGAGATAACCTATCTGATTCATTGTCACTCTTACTATTTCTATTTTTAATTTGGTCTTCTCCCCTTGTCACTTTATTTCTTTTTCCAGGTTCTCTTGTTACGTCGGCGAATGTAGCTCTTTCAACAGAGCGTTTTAAAGTATTGAATAGATTTGGATTGTGTTTTTTATATATATTACCAAATTTTTCGAACTGTTCTTGTTTCTTCTCGTTGTGTTGTTTGTTTTGTTGTGTTCTCGGACAATCCTTGGCTAGATGTTCCGTGGAATGACATCTATGGCACGTTTTGACCAAAATATTGACAATCGTAAGGTCGTATCCCGTAATCTTCCATACCAAGCCGATTGCTTGTTGTTGTTCCATTTCTGTGGCGAAGGTTATAATTGCTTCTCCTCTCAATACATAATTTCTTGTTCTAGGCATATAACAGGTCACCGCTCCATGTTTTTTAAGACTGGTAAAAATTTCTCTTCCGGTGATACCAGGTGGTAAATTAATAACTCGTGCTGTGTATTTACCCCGTGACATAAAATCTTCGATAGATTCTTTCATTCCTGTTACACGTAAACAGTCATCTCCAATGATAATGCACCATTGTGAAAAAACTTTTTTTGCGTCTTCTTCTTTTTCAAAAATTACTATAGCCGATTGCCACATTAAGGCCGGCCGCAATGTTAATCTCTCCACTTTTCCGAATTTTAGTTCTAGATCTACTTTAAGTTGTTGGTGTTTCATATAGTGTGGAATGTCCCACAACTTGACTCTCCTTTTTTCTTCTTTTTCAGGATTCATTCTGAAGATTTGTGCCCTATGCATGTAAGTAGGCGTATCTTCATTTACGCCTACATTTATTTTCTGTGCAGCTTGCATTTGTTCTTTGTCCGTGAAAAATGCACAAATCATTTTTTCTTTAGCAAATAATTGATTGGTAACTAAGGTTACTTGGGCTTTGTTGAAAAAGGATTTTTTAATATGACTTATTTTATCCCCAACAGTTCTTCCGGCAACTTTTACTGCGTGAGTCCAAATTTTATACTTCGTTGCTTCAAGTTCTTTTCTCCATTGCGCTTGGTTGCTGTCTTCCGTATTATACGATGCAATAGATTCTTTATCATCTTCAATGAGAATAGGGTTTAATTGTTTCTTCTTTTGTTTAGAATTAGTGACCGTGGTCCAGGTGCTATCTTCGATATTTCCTCCTAATACGTTTCCTTCACTGGTTACGTTAGTGGTATCTTTAATTTCGATATCTTCTTCGATTATGTTTTCTTCCATTCTTTCTTTTCCTTTACTGGTGCCAGGGGTTGTTTCAATAATTACTTGAGGAATGTTTTCAAATTCCATATTTTCTGTAGTTTGGGTGGTATCGTTAATAGTAGTTACATTTTTCTTTAATTGTACCTTTTTCAAATTTTCTTTCCTTTGAATGGGATTGTTCTTTTGTCTTTTATTTGATAATCTAATATGTTGGGCATGGTCAGTACCCTGCTTTTTAGACCTAGTGTTAGAGCTAACGCTCTCGCTCATATTTGGTTATCGCAAACAAAATAAAAATAAAAACTTTTTCTAAAAATTTTACTGCGTATTTTTGCCAATAAAATGTTAAGCGGATTATAAATTATAAAAATTATTATTATAAAAATTATAGTTTAGTTTAGTTTAAAGCGCCGGTAAGGGCTCGTCTTTATTCATAGAATTTCAATATACATTACAATTCAGCAACTTAAACTAAAAAACATTAAAGAATAAAAACTTGCTAGCTAAGGATTGGTTACCCACACGGCATACCCAACTACCGTAGAGTGGCTATAGACCTCCATTTCGAACTACTTCGAAACTGTCCAACCAAAACTCTTACGAGGGAAGGTTTAATCTATAACAGCGATATACTTCATCTCACCCTAACCAATAAGAAAATCCCATTGGTGCAAAATGTCAAAAAACAAAAAAAAAANCTTGAGGAATGTTTTCAAATTCCATATTTTCTGTAGTTTGGGTGGTATCGTTAATAGTAGTTACATTTTTCTTTAATTGTACCTTTTTCAAATTTTCTTTCCTTTGAATGGGATTGTTCTTTTGTCTTTTATTTGATAATCTAATATGTTGGGCATGGTCAGTACCCTGCTTTTTAGACCTAGTGTTAGAGCTAACGCTCTCGCTCATATTTGGTTATCGCAAACAAAATAAAAATAAAAACTTTTTCTAAAAATTTTACTGCGTATTTTTGCCAATAAAATGTTAAGCGGATTATAAATTATAAAAATTATTATTATAAAAATTATAGTTTAGTTTAGTTTAAAGCGCCGGTAAGGGCTCGTCTTTATTCATAGAATTTCAATATACATTACAATTCAGCAACTTAAACTAAAAAACATTAAAGAATAAAAACTTGCTAGCTAAGGATTGGTTACCCACACGGCATACCCAACTACCGTAGAGTGGCTATAGACCTCCATTTCGAACTACTTCGAAACTGTCCAACCAAAACTCTTACGAGGGAAGGTTTAATCTATAACAGTGATATACTTCATCTCACCCTAACCAATAAAAAAATTCCATTGGTGCAAAATGTCAAAAAACAAAAAAAAAAGAAAAAACTAATTTTTTGTAATCCCAACAACTATCAACTACCAAGGGAACAACATCCCACCCCACAAAATTACTTCAAACATACAACCCGCCAAACTTACAACTCACCATCTTACACATTTCCCAACTAACCGCCCCCAAATTCAAATCACCTGACCTATCCAACCCAACTCGTCACCTTTACATCTCACTCCCCCGTTCTCCCATTATACATCACATCACACACCGTTACCACCGATCACCACCTTAGATACCAACGTATCACCCCATTTCATCAGTGCATCACCACCTGGATCTACAAGATCGACGATTCAGGGTCAAACCGAAATTTGACATTCCCCCCCAAAAAGTATTCCATGAAAAAGAGGAAGAATTTTGTGGCGCAGACCCGTTTCGCTACCAGACGAAAATTAAACAGCTCCAGAAAACTTCTTTGTTTCCAGTATTCGTTCGAAATAGTACTGTCAACGCAGAAAAGGCAGTCTAGCCTACACAAAAACCGACCGCCGTTCATCTCAGGGCTTATCCACACGAAGACTATTTCTGAGAAGAAAGTAAAATTCGCCGTTTACACCTTCCGTCAAAGAAACCAGAACCAAACCCGTAGGCAAAGTTTCATATATTTTTTATAAAACACCCATGCTAGATAGTCTTATCCGGTTGGGCTTAACCTCCGACTAAATAATTATAGAAAAATATATTAATTTTACTACTGCGGATTTTGAGTAATTACCGAACGGAGAGAAAGAGTTTTTTTTTTTTTTGTATTATAAAAATTATAGTATATATATAGTATAGTATTGTTAACATTATATGTATTTTAAAGAAATAAATAGAAATGGGCCGCAAGGAGATGTTATACATATTAAAGAAAAAGAGATGATATTAATGATAATGAAAAATAATGAAAAATAGGTATTTGTTTACTTATATGCAGATCAAAGGAGTAATGTGTAACATATTAATTTTAATATAATAATATAAATTATTTAATACTATTGTTATATTAATAAATATAAATCATTACTATATATACTATATATAACTATATATATCTATGAATATAAAATTTACTATAAAAAAATACATTAACTAAATAAAATTTCTCTAATTTTAAGACGATGCGTATCATCTTTACACAAATTTTAAAGACACGTATCATTTGTAAATAATTTTTGCACATTATAAAAAAACAAGTATTTGACTATGTGAATATTTTAGAGAACATTTTTTGAAAATAAATTTATTAAAGAACTTTGACTAATATATAATTTACCTATCTTTTGAATAAAATGACTTACTCAAAAAATAAAACTCAAAAATCAACTGTCCAGAAGAAATCTCCTTCATTTGA
Organism: Diversispora epigaea; assembly: GCA_003547095.1. Classification (NCBI taxonomy): domain Eukaryota; kingdom Fungi; phylum Glomeromycota; class Glomeromycetes; order Diversisporales; family Diversisporaceae; genus Diversispora; species Diversispora epigaea. The sequence continues at coordinate 89,323 of PQFF01000024.1, read as the reverse complement.
TTTGACAAATTTTAATAAAAAATACAAATACATTTGTAATTATATGGTCTGTGAAGGAAAAGAAATTGAAGGAAAGACCCAAAAAAAGCATACTAATAATAAAATTATGTGGAAATCTAGTAAATAAAGAAAGATTTAATTAGCAATGATCGAAGCAAGAAAGTTTAATTATAGAGATAAGTAAATTGTTGAAATAACTTTGTATATCGGGTAAACAAATAGCCATATCAGGTATCCGATAAGGGTGGAAGGCTCAATTGATATGAAGGCTGGTTTAATAATTGCGCCTTTGGCTAATTAATTTTGCGTCAGCTAAATTCTAGCTAAATTCTGGCTCAAAGGCTAATTAAATTACGCCAGCTAAATTCTGGCTCAAAGGCTAAATAATTTTTTTCTGGCTAAATTCAGGCACAATTTCTGATTGGCTGGCGCAATTTTAGTCACGTGACAAAAGATTTATCAGATAAAATTATTAATTAATTTTAGAGAAAACTTAAACTAGACCCCAGGGTTCAGGTAATTTATTCTAGACCCCCGGGGTTTAGGTCATTTTGTCTAGACCCTTTCTTAATTTAGAAATATCAAAGTTAAATTTTAGTTGTACAACCCATCAAATAAATAATCTTTGTTTATTTTGTTATTTATTATTTTCATTTTGAATATTTTCTTTGAATCAAATTGTTTCGCGGGGTTAGTTCCTTTTCTTTATTTTCACTGGGCTCATGACTAACAAAAATATTAATAATTGTTACACCTAAAGCAGATCTACATTTAATCTGATAATCTTTTTTTTTAAAAAAAATATCTTCTCTCTGTTCATGGGATTAATACAGACAAAAAGGAGAAAGAGAGAGGTAATTTCAAGTTTAAGAGGGATTTATAGAACTAAAGGTAGGTAATACTTCATTTGTTTTATTATTTCTACTAGTTTTCAAGTTGTTGGGTCATATTTTTATTATTTTTAGAGGACCTAAATTACTAAATCATCTGTTGTTACTTTATAGATTGTGATTTTGGGTAGGATTAAAAATAAAACTAAATTATAATGAGGTAATTACAGGAATATTGTGATGTTTATTTTATTGTTTCTTCATGTACATGGACTCTAACTATTGTTTTTTGATTATTTTTAGATAATTAAATCGTGTGGCGCAGTACCGTTTTATAGATCTAGACAAGAAAGAAAGATAATTTCAAGGTTCAAGAGGGATTTATAGAACTAAAGGCAAGTAATACTTCGTTTGTTTTATTATTTCTACTAGTTTTCAAGTAGTTGGGTCAAGTTTTTATTATTTTTAGAAGATCTAGGTTACTAAATTAGCGATTTTGAGTGGGTTAAAAATAAAATAAAATTATAATATATAGGATTAAATTAATGTAATATATGATAGTAATTGTAAATAAATATATAAATATTTAATAGAAGGGTTATAAATAAAGTTTATGTATAAAAGTAAGAGGGTAATAAATAATATTGTAATTGGAACAAAAAAAATATTAATGTATATTGATATATATTGCTTGGAGTTTTGAAAAAATAAAAAATGACTTTTCAAAAATAATTCTGTTATGCATTTTTAAACTATGACTTTAAAAAAATGATAACTATAACGCGAAATTTTCCAATCAAATCTTAGTCCCTAATTTTGGAAATTTTTATTACTAAAAAGGATGGGGGTCTAGAATAATTTGCCTGAACCCCGGGGGTTCATAAATTTCACCCTGAACCAGGGTCCAGAATAAGGACGCTCTTAATTTTATCAATATTAATATTTTAATATATTGTTTTAAAATAGTTATAACTTGGTCAATTTTAATGCTATAAAAAAAAAACTTTTTCTCTTCTTTCGACGGATATTCAAAATGCGCAGTAAATAACGGAACGGGTTTCTATAAGTTCAACTTTAGTTGGAGGTTAACAGTCATACCAGATAAGACTAAAAGGGCTGGACTGAGTTCTTGTAGGTAGAGTTAGGAATCACCCTAATATTTAGAGTCGACTAATCGACCTTATTTACCAAAGATTAATCATGATTAATCACTGATTCCATAGTTAATGATTTAGTCGCGATTCCATAGTCAACGATTTAGTCGCGATTCTATAATCGCTGATTTAGCCGCAATTCTATAGTCGACGATTTAATCGCGATTCTATAATCGCTGATTTAGTCATGATTCTATAATAATTTAGTCGTGATTCATAATCGCCGATTTAGTCG
>PQFF01000024.1:64779-76787 GCA_003547095.1 Diversispora epigaea | reverse complement strand
GAAATAAAGACATTTGTTTTGAAATATTGTGAATAGGAAATTTTATATCTTCATTCCAATATTGATTAAGAGAAGGTAATTTAAAAAGTCCTTGATAAATAACTAATGCAATCCAAATAATAAGTTCTTTACGCTCTATTTTTTGCCATGGTCTGCCAGTAACACCAGCACCTTTTGTTAATGCATACAAATTTGTATTAATAACTATTGTATCTAAAATATTCGTTGGAAAAAAAAGAAGAAAAAGATTAATTGGTTTGGAAAAATTGGCTTCGTAATGTGGTGGCAAATTAACAAATGCCCGATGTAATAGTCTTGAATGAACAAAGCATTCAAAATTAGAAGGTGGTGGTGGCAACTGTATGGTTCCTGCTAGTTCGTGTCTACCTCTACCTCTACCTCTCCCTCTCCCTCTCCCTCTTCCTCTTCCTCTACGAACATTCCTTGTGTCCTCTACCTCCTCTTCTTCTTCTTCCTCCTCATCCTCAATTTCAGATTCTGGACCGTCTGAAAAATGTTGTCGGGATATCAAAAGTGGTACATATTCTTCCTCATCATCGGCGTTTACTTCTGTAATTTCTAAAGGAAATGAACTCGAAGAGGGCAACGTATTTGAACTAACCGCAAAGGACATAGTTTTAATATTATTTTTGTGGGGTGGAAATTTTAGATAATTATTAAAAACATCGTGAGAACGAAATCATATGACGATCGAAAATATACTACACATTCATATTTGCTTAGTAATAGGGGGGTGTTGTTTAGTAAAATCTGAATTAGTCACACAAAAGATGATCAAAAATAATTCTAGCGGGCAAATTTGCCCGCTATACGGATTAAGGGATAATTAAAGTTAAATCATCTTTTAAAATCAATATTTATCAAATTATTACTATTTAAAAATAATATATTAAAAATAACTTTTAATTGATTTTATATAAAAAAAAGAAATCTTTTTATTAAAATCTTTTTATTACTATTCAAAAGTTCTTATTTTGAATTTTATAATAATTATTAAATTATCTTTTTAACACTAATTAAATTATTGTCATCTATATTAATTTTATTAAAATATAAAAATTTATTAAATGTTGTATAACTTCTTCAATTATTGGTATAGTAATAGTTAAAGTTGTATAATTTTCACCTCCTAATAATTTTGTTGCTTGTTCAGCCGGAGCTAACAAATTTACCAATTCATTAATAATTTGCCATTCTATTGAAGAGGGTAAAAACTGATCCATTGTATTAAAATCATGATTGTCAATACGTAATTGACTATTTTCTAAAAAATTTGCTAACCATTTAATTGAATTTTTTAATTCATAAAATCGAACTAAAGAGTTATAAAAAAAACTCCACCCTATATCAATTGGTTTGATAATTTCAACTGTCTCACTTTCTTTAATATTATTACAAATAATTTGTACACGTCTTAATTGTTGTCTTTTTTTATCACTTGCCAAAAAAAAAATAAGATTTTTTATTTTTGTTATTAATGGATCAACTATTTTTAATCCTTTGTTAATTGATAATTGTAAAGTATGTGCTGCATATGGAATCCAATCTTTACCTAATCTTGATACAGCTGATTTAACATTACTTCCATTATCAGTAACAATTATTAAAACTTTTTCTTCCAAATTCCAATCATTAAAAACTTTTGATATATGATGAGAAATTTCAACAGCAGTATGTGGATATGATATTTCTCCAATATCTAAAACTAAACTATAAATTTCAAAATTTTTGTCAATCCAATGAGCAGTAATACCCAAATATGAATCATATGCTTTTGATGACCATAGATCAAAAGTTAAATGAATATATTGAATAGAATTAATTGTTATTTCTTTAATTTGATTTTTCATATGATTATATGAACAATCTATTAAATCTTTAATTGTATTAATACAAGGAACAGAGAATTGAGAATTAAGTACATTACAAAAGGTTCTAAAATCTGTATTTTCAACAATAGATAATGGTTGCCTTGTTCCAATTATAAATTTTACTATTTCTTGATTGAATAATTTCTGTTGTTTAGAATTAAGAGGTCTTTTAAATATTTCAGTTATAGATAATTGTTTTGATGATTTTTTTAAAGAATTAATTTGTTCAGAAGTTTTGCCAGCAATTGAAGCTTCAGTACATGTTCCCAAAATTGATTTTGGATTTTTGAGGTATTTCGACTTTTTGAGATTTATGCAGAATCTATTCTATATATGGAAGTAAAAAAGTACCTAGTTGTGTGTATCTTTAATCAAAGAATAAATCTGGGTGGTCAAAAAATTTCAGGTTTTAAGTAAAATAATTTCGTCTTCTATGAAAAACTATTTCGACTTTTTTCCCCAAAATACCAATTTCAGGGCCCCAAAATAATTTTGCGTGCAAGTATAGTTATGACTGTTACGAAGATATTTTCTACAATCTGATGTAGAACTATGATGAATATATTTGGTTGTACAATCTTTTATCTGACAAACTGCATAAATAACATCTATTTCTGGATCAGGTTCAGTTACAAAAAAATCCTACACAAAACTTGATCTCAAAGAAGGTACTGTTGTTGATATTGCACTTTTAGATTTTTTTCCTCTAGAGGTTTTTAATAATGTGGATACTTTTCTCTTTTTACGATTTTTAAGACGATTGGAATTATTTAAAATATTATTATTGTTGATATTACTGTCACTAATTTCATTATTGTCACTTTCACTAATTTCATCATTATCATCTTCATTATTTTCATTATTAATTTCTCCTGTATTAATTGATTCTCTAAAAGATAATTGTTTTGTTTTCTTTTTTAGAAGTTATTTGTTTTTAGTAACTGTATAGTGGAGGACACGATAAATCATCAATATGTTTCAAATGTATGGTTCAATAAAATCATATGATTTTATATCATGTGGAAGACAATTGTCCAATAAAAATAAAGATTTTTGATTAAAAATTTTATATTAAATGAAAAAATCTTAAATTTGAATAAAAAAATTTTAAATTTGAAATAAAAAGAACAGAAATTTGATAAAAATTTTGAAAATTAAGAGCAAAAGTTTAAAAGTTTAAAGTCTTGACTAATAAAATCACTTCCATATAGTTTCAAATTAGCACTAAATATATAAAAATCATGTACTTTTAAATGTTTATAACTTTTGATCTATCCATTTAATTAGAATAATCTCAACATTATTTTATAGCTCTGGTCATGATCTATCAAAATATGATGAGATATTTTTTATATATGCATCTGAAAATTTCCTATTTTAGTTTAAAAATTAGTGATTTTTTATTGATGGTTTATCATGTCCCAAACCGTAGAAATATTCTTACTTGATGAAGCATAATTCATTTCAAAAAAATCATTTTCATAAAAATTATTATTAAAAGCTTCATCTAGAAAATCAATATTTTCTACATCTTCAACATTATTTTCATTATATTCTACTGTTTTTTCTTTTCCTTTTTCTCTCCTTCGATATTCATAATGTACTCCTGTGGCAATTTTGTTGTTGTTATTCTCTTCCTCTTCTTNACCAAAGCTGACTTTGATGTGGTGTTTTACGGTCCAAATTTAAATTTTTTTTACTTGCTAACCAAGTACACCATTGGCATGCTTCTCGTCGCTTCCTCCACTCTACAAAATGATCTCCAGGTATAAATCGTTGATTTGAAAGTTCAAAATTTTTTGTTACTTTTGGTCGTTTACCTTCTTTTTTTGCTTCTTCTTTTGCTTCACTTTTTGAACTATTTCTTAAATAAACTTTATCATCCGCGAAATTAATAAGCTCCCAAACAAGCTCATGCCGAAATTCTTTTTGTTCTTGCTCCAATCCTAATGTTCGGATGATCCGGTATGTATTGATGATTGCTGTATCTAATAACCAAAAAAAAAGGGGCATCCAATTTCTTCGCACTATTTGTTGTGTATTGTAATATGATCGTAATTGGTCCGCGATATCTACACCATTCATGTGATGATTGTAATCATCAATAATTTTCGGAATTTTTAATTTTTTTTTTGATTCGGAACCAAATACTGCACGCACCTTTTATTAATAAATTATTTAACAAAAAAATAGATAAATAAAATAATGCAACAAGAACGTTTGAATTTAATTATGAAAAATATATATACCTTTGTTGCATTTGTACTTGTTTCTCTTGGTCGTCGTCTTTCCCGTTCTACTTCCCATTCTTCACCAACAAGACCATGAATTGTTGATATCATAGTGACAGGACCATTATCTTGCCAAAAAACTGCCAATACGCCATTTATTACAACACCAGAACGGACATCCCAGTCAAGTTTAATATTTTTATCCAACTTTAATTCTTTTGGAAATCCAGAAGCTGTTTTTCGGACGGTTCCACAAGCACCAATACCAATTTGCCGAAAATATTGAAAAAGAGGAACATTAGAAAAATAATTATCCATAAAAATATTGTACGAAAACCGATGATACGGAAGTTGTGTAATGAGATGATGAACTAAACATCCAGTTTGATTAAGACCATTTATTCTGGGCACATTACTTGGAGCAACGCGTGATGTTGGTAAAAAAGTGTACGTATATCCAGCTTCACAAAGTGACAAAATTTTGAAACCTTCAGGAGTTGGTTTGTTCTTTATTCGAATGGTATGAATGCTTCTTCCAGAAAATCGTACCATCATTTCATCTACTGAAACATTTGATTCTGGTGTGTAAAGCTGCTTCGAAACATCTCGTACTTTTGAGAGCAACGGCTCCAATTTATCAAAATAATTATTAATCGTAGCTGATGGTGAGGAAATATGTAAATACCTTTTTATTTGTTCAAAANGAAATAAAGACATTTGTTTTGAAATATTGTGAATAGGAAATTTTATATCTTCATTCCAATATTGATTAAGAGAAGGTAATTTAAAAAGTCCTTGATAAATAACTAATGCAATCCAAATAATAAGTTCTTTACGCTCTATTTTTTGCCATGGTCTGCCAGTAACACCAGCACCTTTTGTTAATGCATACAAATTTGTATTAATAACTATTGTATCTAAAATATTCGTTGGAAAAAAAAGAAGAAAAAGATTAATTGGTTTGGAAAAATTGGCTTCGTAATGTGGTGGCAAATTAACAAATGCCCGATGTAATAGTCTTGAATGAACAAAGCATTCAAAATTAGAAGGTGGTGGTGGCAACTGTATGGTTCCTGCTAGTTCGTGTCTACCTCTACCTCTACCTCTCCCTCTCCCTCTCCCTCTTCCTCTTCCTCTACGAACATTCCTTGTGTCCTCTACCTCCTCTTCTTCTTCTTCCTCCTCATCCTCAATTTCAGATTCTGGACCGTCTGAAAAATGTTGTCGGGATATCAAAAGTGGTACATATTCTTCCTCATCATCGGCGTTTACTTCTGTAATTTCTAAAGGAAATGAACTCGAAGAGGGCAACGTATTTGAACTAACCGCAAAGGACATAGTTTTAATATTATTTTTGTGGGGTGGAAATTTTAGATAATTATTAAAAACATCGTGAGAACGAAATCATATGACGATCGAAAATATACTACACATTCATATTTGCTTAGTAATAGGGGGGTGTTGTTTAGTAAAATCTGAATTAGTCACACAAAAGATGATCAAAAATAATTCTAGCGGGCAAATTTGCCCGCTATACGGATTAAGGGATAATTAAAGTTAAATCATCTTTTAAAATCAATATTTATCAAATTATTACTATTTAAAAATAATATATTAAAAATAACTTTTAATTGATTTTATATAAAAAAAAGAAATCTTTTTATTAAAATCTTTTTATTACTATTCAAAAGTTCTTATTTTGAATTTTATAATAATTATTAAATTATCTTTTTAACACTAATTAAATTATTGTCATCTATATTAATTTTATTAAAATATAAAAATTTATTAAATGTTGTATAACTTCTTCAATTATTGGTATAGTAATAGTTAAAGTTGTATAATTTTCACCTCCTAATAATTTTGTTGCTTGTTCAGCCGGAGCTAACAAATTTACCAATTCATTAATAATTTGCCATTCTATTGAAGAGGGTAAAAACTGATCCATTGTATTAAAATCATGATTGTCAATACGTAATTGACTATTTTCTAAAAAATTTGCTAACCATTTAATTGAATTTTTTAATTCATAAAATCGAACTAAAGAGTTATAAAAAAAACTCCACCCTATATCAATTGGTTTGATAATTTCAACTGTCTCACTTTCTTTAATATTATTACAAATAATTTGTACACGTCTTAATTGTTGTCTTTTTTTATCACTTGCCAAAAAAAAAATAAGATTTTTTATTTTTGTTATTAATGGATCAACTATTTTTAATCCTTTGTTAATTGATAATTGTAAAGTATGTGCTGCATATGGAATCCAATCTTTACCTAATCTTGATACAGCTGATTTAACATTACTTCCATTATCAGTAACAATTATTAAAACTTTTTCTTCCAAATTCCAATCATTAAAAACTTTTGATATATGATGAGAAATTTCAACAGCAGTATGTGGATATGATATTTCTCCAATATCTAAAACTAAACTATAAATTTCAAAATTTTTGTCAATCCAATGAGCAGTAATACCCAAATATGAATCATATGCTTTTGATGACCATAGATCAAAAGTTAAATGAATATATTGAATAGAATTAATTGTTATTTCTTTAATTTGATTTTTCATATGATTATATGAACAATCTATTAAATCTTTAATTGTATTAATACAAGGAACAGAGAATTGAGAATTAAGTACATTACAAAAGGTTCTAAAATCTGTATTTTCAACAATAGATAATGGTTGCCTTGTTCCAATTATAAATTTTACTATTTCTTGATTGAATAATTTCTGTTGTTTAGAATTAAGAGGTCTTTTAAATATTTCAGTTATAGATAATTGTTTTGATGATTTTTTTAAAGAATTAATTTGTTCAGAAGTTTTGCCAGCAATTGAAGCTTCAGTACATGTTCCCAAAATTGATTTTGGATTTTTGAGGTATTTCGACTTTTTGAGATTTATGCAGAATCTATTCTATATATGGAAGTAAAAAAGTACCTAGTTGTGTGTATCTTTAATCAAAGAATAAATCTGGGTGGTCAAAAAATTTCAGGTTTTAAGTAAAATAATTTCGTCTTCTATGAAAAACTATTTCGACTTTTTTCCCCAAAATACCAATTTCAGGGCCCCAAAATAATTTTGCGTGCAAGTATAGTTATGACTGTTACGAAGATATTTTCTACAATCTGATGTAGAACTATGATGAATATATTTGGTTGTACAATCTTTTATCTGACAAACTGCATAAATAACATCTATTTCTGGATCAGGTTCAGTTACAAAAAAATCCTACACAAAACTTGATCTCAAAGAAGGTACTGTTGTTGATATTGCACTTTTAGATTTTTTTCCTCTAGAGGTTTTTAATAATGTGGATACTTTTCTCTTTTTACGATTTTTAAGACGATTGGAATTATTTAAAATATTATTATTGTTGATATTACTGTCACTAATTTCATTATTGTCACTTTCACTAATTTCATCATTATCATCTTCATTATTTTCATTATTAATTTCTCCTGTATTAATTGATTCTCTAAAAGATAATTGTTTTGTTTTCTTTTTTAGAAGTTGTTTGTTTTTAGTAACTGTAGAAATATTCTTACTTGATGAAGCATAATTCATTTCAAAAAAATCATTTTCATAAAAATTATTATTAAAAGCTTCATCTAGAAAATCAATATTTTCTACATCTTCAACATTATTTTCATTATATTCTACTGTTTTTTCTTTTCCTTTTTCTCNATGTGGATACTTTTCTCTTTTTACGATTTTTAAGACGATTGGAATTATTTAAAATATTATTATTGTTGATATTACTGTCACTAATTTCATTATTGTCACTTTCACTAATTTCATCATTATCATCTTCATTATTTTCATTATTAATTTCTCCTGTATTAATTGATTCTCTAAAAGATAATTGTTTTGTTTTCTTTTTTAGAAGTTATTTGTTTTTAGTAACTGTATAGTGGAGGACACGATAAATCATCAATATGTTTCAAATGTATGGTTCAATAAAATCATATGATTTTATATCATGTGGAAGACAATTGTCCAATAAAAATAAAGATTTTTGATTAAAAATTTTATATTAAATGAAAAAATCTTAAATTTGAATAAAAAAATTTTAAATTTGAAATAAAAAGAACAGAAATTTGATAAAAATTTTGAAAATTAAGAGCAAAAGTTTAAAAGTTTAAAGTCTTGACTAATAAAATCACTTCCATATAGTTTCAAATTAGCACTAAATATATAAAAATCATGTACTTTTAAATGTTTATAACTTTTGATCTATCCATTTAATTAGAATAATCTCAACATTATTTTATAGCTCTGGTCATGATCTATCAAAATATGATGAGATATTTTTTATATATGCATCTGAAAATTTCCTATTTTAGTTTAAAAATTAGTGATTTTTTATTGATGGTTTATCATGTCCCAAACCGTAGAAATATTCTTACTTGATGAAGCATAATTCATTTCAAAAAAATCATTTTCATAAAAATTATTATTAAAAGCTTCATCTAGAAAATCAATATTTTCTACATCTTCAACATTATTTTCATTATATTCTACTGTTTTTTCTTTTCCTTTTTCTCTCCTTCGATATTCATAATGTACTCCTGTGGCAATTTTGTTGTTGTTATTCTCTTCCTCTTCTTTTAGATGATTTTCTTCTATCTTCTCATTTATTTCTTCATATATTTTCTCTTCCCTTTCCTTTTCCTCTTGTTCCTTCTTTGCTAACCCTTTGCTCTTTTTTATTCTTTCTATTTTATCTCTTTCCTTTTCCGCGACAGTGATTTCAGCGATTTTGACATCCGTAACTTCGGCATCGGCGATTTTGGTATTTATAACTTCGGCATCGGCGATTTTCACTTCCCTTTTTTTCTTTTCCTCTCTTACCACTTCTTCCCCCCTATTCCTTTGTTCCCCTCTCTCTTGCTCTCTCTCTTTCTCTCTCTTTTCTTGCTTCTTCTTTTTTTCCGTAATTGTAATTTCGACGATTTTGGCGATTTTGGAATTGGTGCTTTCACTTTCTTCCTCCGTTTCTTGTTCTTTCGTCTCTTGTTCTTCTGTTTCTTGTTCTTCTGTCTCTTGTTCTTCCATCTCTCCCCTTTTATTTCTCTCGTTTCCTTCATCCCTTTCGTCCCTTTCGTCCCTCCTGTCCCTCCCGTTCCGGTTCCTCTTGTTCCTCTCGTCCTTCTCACTTATGTAAACGTATGGTTCTTCGTTCATGGTTTATTATTAATTAATTTATTATAAATTAATTTATTTTTTTATAATAAATTAATTTATTTTTTTATTTGATTAAATTAATTTATTTAAAAATAAATTATTAAAAATAAATTAATTAAATTTATTTTTTAAATAAAAGTTTTTTTTAAACGATTATCAAATCTGATAATCTTGGTGATTAATATAATCGCGATTACGATTTTATAAATCACGATTTATAGTCACGATTAAATCGACGATTATATAATCGCGATTTAATTGACGATTTAATCGCTGATTATTAACGATTATTAGAATCGCAATTAATCGTTCACCAATATTTAGACTCGACTATATAGTTGAGTCGCACGATTCCTATCCCTAATCGTAAGAGCAAAACTTTATTCTAACCTATAGTTTTTAATCCATCTAAATTAAAAACAAGTTAATTTTTTTTTTACAATAACATCTCTAGCACTACATACTTATCAAGTTTTATCCAATTATTAAAGTCATCTTTATTGTTACCAGATAAAGTGGTCCGTCATTAAGTTCGTTAAAGGGAATATCATCTAGATTTTCAGTTAAGTTAAAGTCATTAACATTATTTTGATCAAATAACAGCGCTTCAGGATAATTATCACCACTAATGTTGTGGACAAATTATAATTTACATTTCCAGAATATATTGAATTTTTTTTATATTGGTGAAATATATTCTGAATTTCTGAAAATAGGCGAAAAATTATTAAAATCCAAAATTATAAAGTCAATCTGATAATATAATTGGTTGAAAATTTATATACAAAATTAAAAAAAAAAACTTTAACATGTTTTTAAACAAAAAATAATAATGTTAGAACAATGTACTCCTATAAAATTATAATATGATTAAAATACAAAGAACATTTTTTTTCTTTTATTTTTATTTAAATGAAAATCATTTCTGTTATCATAAAAAATAATGTTTTTTGACTTTGATTTAGATACAGAACCTAAAGTTTCTTCAAAGGAAAACAGAAATGGTTTGGATGGGATGTTCATATTATTCAAAAAGAAGAAATTTTACATTGGAAAGCTACATATAAATACTGTAAAAAAAAATGAAATAATGGATCACCTTAAGAACTTAAAGTGTATCTTGCAAATAATTGTTCATTTGTTTCACCAGAAATTCGTGAAATTTTTCTAAATATAATTGTTAAGAAAGTAGAAAATTCATCAAAAAAATGAGAAATTGGTATAAATCAATTAAAAATTTCTGATTTTTATGAAAGTACAAAATTAACACCAGAAAGAATTAATGAAATTAATTGATCTTTGGTTAAAGCTTTTGTTGTACGTGATATTTCATAACATACAATTAAAAATTCTTTTTTTATTAAGTTTTTAAAGACTCTTCGACCTGCATACAAACCTCTCAGTAGAGAAGTACTTTCAGGTGTACTTCTTTCTCAAGAAACAGCTGTTGTAAATTTTCGAATTATCAAGAAATTAAAAGACCAATCTAATTTAACACTAGGTAAATTGAAATATTAATTTTTAAATAATGAAAAAATTTAATAAAAAAAAATTTAATAAAAAAATTTTTAATTAATTTAGCTTGTGACAGATGGTCAAATCCCTCAAATGAATCTATTTGGAATTTTGTGATCCACACAGCTGATCATCATGAATATCTATAGAGCTTAAGAAATTTATCTGATAAAAGTCATACAGGCGAACTTTTGATAAACGAACTTGAAAATGTTTTGGAAAAAATTGGGCATGAAAAATTTTTTGCAATTGTAAATGATACAGGATTTAATATTCTTCTTGCATGAAATACAATTTCTGAAAACCATCCACAAATTTTAAGTGTGAGTTGTATTGCACATGCTATTAATTTAATATCTAAAGATGTATGTAAAACATCATTTGTTAATCGTATATTGCATCGTTGTATGGTTTTGGTTTCATATTTTAAAAAGAGTCATCTTGCAGATAAATATTTTTTTATTATTTATTTTTATTTATACAATTAATTGATTTATTTTTAATTTTTAGGACAAACATTAAAAGATTATGCTCATGAATTTGGAGTTAAGGGAGGTTTTTTAAAAAAATGGATTGATACACACTGGCTAGGGATGGTAGGCGCAATACGAATTGAGTCAGGAATTTAGCCAGATTTAATTTAGCCAATTGAGCCTGAAATTTAGTCACGGCGTAATCAGGCGCAATGGCTAAATTCTGGCGCAAAGGCTAAATAATAGCGTAATTCTGATTGACTGGCGCAATTATAAAATTTATTAAATAATTATTTTTAAATTTTTAAAAATAATTAATTTTAACTTTAATTTCAAATCAATTTTACATAACTAGAAGCGATTTTCTACTATGATATTCCTATGACAGATCGAAAGATCTGGTTTTTAGTTATAAAATGATTATATTTCATTTCTGTAACATTAAAATTTTTTTTTTTTTTTGTTGACTAGTGTGGTTTTGTTTTAGTTTATTTATCTAATATAAAATTACATAACAAGTACACAAATTTATATTTTGATTTACAAAAAAAAATGACTAAAACTAAAATAGCTAAGCTAATTAATTTATCGATCTAACCTTGCTACAAAATAAAAACTTATTTTGAAGAAACTGAAGCTCCAATGTCGATATTATAAAACGGGACATAAGGACCATGCCCCCTAAAAAAAAAAAAAAAAAAAA
>PQFF01000024.1:49644-64233 GCA_003547095.1 Diversispora epigaea | reverse complement strand
AAAAAAAAAAAAAAAAAAAACTTTATTATTTAAAAATCAAAAAAGTCAGCTGGATTAGGTACTTCTTTTTCATGTTTTGTATTCTTTTTTTTGCATTGAACTGATTTGCACTCGTCAAGTATGTCAAAATTAATATCGTGAAAGCTTGTAAAAAAGGTATTATTTAAATGTTTGAAAATATAAAATTTTCGGAGAATTTTTACGGTCTCCTTGGTTTCTGCGAGGGATTCAATTGGAACTTTAATGTTGTTTGGTAAAAAAGTCTTGATTTCTCTTATAACCGAGGCTAGACTTGGTAGAGGTTTTCTTTTAATAATCCAATGCGTGGGAATCCTGTCGAAATGATAATATTTCCTTAATTTTATAAGCTCTGGTATTAACTCTTTTTTTTGAACGGGGAATATGGTTCCAGCAGTTTTGTTAGCTATATCCATTTCACTTGGTAGATTAGTTTTGATCGTCATAGTTCCGTCTTGCAAGGTAAAAAAATTTCTTGGAAGTCGTTTTCTAACAAAATATTTCTCTCGGAGACTCCGTTTTGCCTGCCCGATATATACGTGTCTTTTATCAGAATTTTCGAGTTGCAGAATTGGAAATAACTTATCTAAACCAAATTCCAATTTGTTGTAATCTTTTGGAAGTGGAGGTTTTTTTGCTTTATGTCTGGTGAAGGATATATATGTTGACGGAAGCCATCTTCCGAAAGTGTATATGTCTCGTAAAATGCGCATGACGTGAGGTACTTCTGAACGAAATTTAATAGGAAGGAGTTTACGTATATTATTATCTTTAATGTCCTGATATTGTTTAGGTAACAGTGATTTTTATACTATCAACTTGTTTTTTATACAATACTCTTTTAATGATTTAAAGACTTCAGACAAGTTAATTTGTTTTTTAGGTATTCTAAGAAAGTAACATATATTTCGTAATGTCTTTTTCTTTTGGTATGCGTTGAGAGGCGACCCAGCCTTAGTAAAGTAGTATTTTAAGGCTATTTCATATTTTACTAGATCATTAACCTGATGTCGTAGTATTGCAGACAGGATTTTTTTTTCCTGTTCTTTATGGACAGTATTATATTTATTAATATGTTTTAGGTTTAAAGCTTCGAATTCTATTTGATGATTCGGTTTGTTGTTTTTGTTAAATGATGTAAAAAAACAGTATTTTGGTTGGCGATCTAGATTCCAAATCGAAGCAAGAGGCCATGTCCATGTTTACATATCTATCTTCGCAAGGTTGTTATTAGTTATCCAGTCTATTAAGTTATTATTAGATGATAAGGCTGAGTAAAATTCTTGGAGTTGTTGTTTTAAACCTGTATTTTCATAAATTGGTTGCATGTAAGGTAACTTTTGATCCTTATCTGGAGTATGTAACCTGTGTAACAGCTCTGGTCTATTCATAGATTGTGCTGATTTTAATTTAGTATGTGTAAGGGATTTGTGTAACAAATCTGCATTGTTGATCTCCATTGAATTCTCAACTGCCTCGGTATTTTTTTTCCCAAAATTAATTTCGTGATCGTCATTAGAAATCGTGGGTGGTGGTGAAAGTGGTTCTAAGTAGTTGTAGTTTGTATATTGTTTTCCTTTTGAGTCAAAATTAATTTCATAATCTTCATTAGAAATTGTAGGTGGTGGTGAAAACAGTTTTAGGTGATTATTAGATATAAATTGCTTTTGTTTTGAACTTGGTTCTCTGTAGTTTTCATATTCGAAGGTTTTGTAGTCAGAAATCTCCAAGTTTGAGTTTGAAAAAGTTTCTTGGTTGTATTCGTCTTCTGTATCGAGTAGGTCATCGATGGATAAGTAATATTCCTCTTTTCGTGTATCTAACATAGGAGAAGTTGCCCCACTATATTGTTTATTGTCCTGGGCTATATGTCGAGGGATAGGTAGGTGAGCAGTATTTAATATACGATAAGTTGTAGCTAGTGGTTCGGTATCCGAACGTATTATTTCTTTTCCCTTTTTCTTTTCTTCCTTTTCTTTTAATATTTTCTGTGTTTTTTCTTTTAATAATTTTTGTGTTTCTTCCCATATTTTTAAACTGTTTTTTTCTCTTTCGCTGGGAACTCTTGGTTTCATTTTTTTGTTTTTACGTGTCATATTTATTTCTAAGTTAATAAAATATATCTATTAACCCAACAGTGTATATAAAGGAAACCTAATAAACTCTTGTTATTGTTATATCGCGTAAAAGAAAAAATATAGTTTCTTCGTTATTTAGTGTTTTCAAATTTTCAGGAAAGAGTGTATAACTGTAACATTAAAATTGACCAAATTATAGCTATTTTAAAACAATATATTAAAATTTTTTTTTTTTTTAGGAAAAAAGTGAGATCTCACCTTTATTCATTTTAATTATTAGTAAAAATAAAATTAATACATATTAAAGAATAAAAACTAACTAGGCTAAGTATATTTCAACCACCACTGCTTGACCAACCACCGACGCAAAATTACAATATATTAAAATATTAATATCGGTAAAATTAATTAATAATTTTATCTGATCAACCTTTTGTCACGTGACCAAAATTGCACCAGCCAATCAGAAATTGCGTCTGAATTTAGCCAGAAAAAAATTAATTAGCTTTTGAGCCAGAATTTAGTCAGCGCAATTGAATTAGCCTTTGAGTCAAAATTTAGCCAGAATTTAGCTGGCGCTGTTACATAGTGAAATACCATGTTAACTGCAACTAATAAATATTATAAATAAATAGAATAATAATAATAAATATCAATACTTAGTACAAATACCCCATTAATATTAGATTCTTACATGTATATCAATTTATAATTAGTTTTAATCACATGACTTTGTGGCGCAGTAAAGTTACACGATAACAATAATGGTTACACAAAAGCGCAGTAATAGTAAGTAACACAGTGGCACAATAGCAGATCGTATTACTAAAATAGAAAGAATAGTGCAACCCTAATACAGTCAGGTCTCTCTATAATCACACTTTATATAATCACCTCTATTAAAAATTTTCTATAATCACACATTTTACAAAAACCAGTACCTACTAATGCTATGTAAAAAAATTTTTTTATAATCACTGAATTTTTTATAATCACATTAGTCACATGCTTTAAGAATCTATACATATTAATACTATGTAAAAAAGTCTCTATGTAATCACAATTGTTTATAATCACTTTTTTTTTTATTGGTCCCGATGATGTGATTATAAAGAGACCTGAATGTAGTTATAAATACAAGCCCTCTGCATTTTTAAAGAAAAAATTAAGATTTCAATCCCCTTTCTAAAGGATGGAATAATCCTATTCTTAAGAGAAAAACTCTAAGTATAAGGTAGTAAACTTATTATATTAAAGAGAATACTTTAATTTTATTCTTAACCCTAAATTCTTGAACGATGAAAGTATAATCATTGAAAAATAATAGTAAATTATTTTATTTGTATTTTAATTATTAATAAACTAACAAGTATAATTAATAAAGGAATATTGAATGTTATAGGATTAAATGCTTGATTGTATAATTGTATAATGTTAATATTCTCGAGTTAATGAAATTAAATATAAACTTTTGCGAAGGAATAAATAAAATCATGGCTTATGTTGAAAGAACATATTATCTTTGAGCGTTTGATGAGTAAACGCATATTGCTTTGAGCGTTCGAGTAAACGCATATTATCTTTGAGCGTTTGATGAGTAAACGCATATTGCTTTGAGCATTCGAGTAAACGCAAATTATCTTTGAGCGTTTGATGAGTAAACACAAATTATCTTTGAGCGTTTGACGAGTAAACGCATATTGGTTTTAAGGGTATAGCTTTTTACATTTGAGTTAATACATAGTAATGTTTTTAAAGAAAGAATACTTTTTGCGTTTGAGTTAATACGCAGTAATGTTTTTAAAGAGAAAATACTTTTTGCGTTTGAGTTAATATGCAGACATATTATATTTGAATGCATAGATAGCTACACCTCTTGTTAGTTATAACAATGTTAAAGGGCGTCGCCGCAATGAAAAGACCGATTATGTCTATAAACTGACTGGTGCCTTCTATAAGCAAAATAGAAACCAAACTGTCGTGTGTCTTTGGACATAGCACGTTAAACTTCTAAAAGAACCGTAAAATGTATCGGGTTGATCGTGATCGAACCTTAGCGATTAACCCAGATAACAGCGCAAAATTAATTAGCCAAAGGCGCAATTATTAAGCCAGCTTTCATATTATAGATGCTACAATTAAAAATTTATCTGAAAACGATCATTGAATTTTTAGACAAAAATGCATCCAAATTTTCAATAAACGGTTTGCTAAATTTGAGGATGATGCATAGTTGGTATATTTCTTTCTTCATTCAGAATTTTGTGATAAGTTAATATAATATAGTAATATTTAAAATTATTTATTATTTTGTAAAATTATTTATTGAAATTATTAAATATATTTTTAAAGCACATGTATGGGCCCGTGATATTTTTCGTCATATACTTCTTACAGCTGACAAATTTTTTGAGAATATGGGTAAAAGTGAAATGGAAAGGAAAGATCTTATGATTCAAATGGTTTTCTATCGTAAAAGAGAAAAACTATATGATTTAACTTATAATTTTAACGAAAATCCAACATTCTGGTGGTATTCAATTGAAGATGCATTACCTGTTGAAAAGGAATATATTTTTGAACTAGCGCAAAAACTTTTTGCTATTACACCACATGCTGCTGCTTGTGAACGAATTTGATCTTCACTTGGTTATTTTTATAGAAAACATCGTACACGATTAAAATTAGAAAAAATTGAATGCATGCAAAAAATGGTTGCATATTATATTATCAATATAAAAGCAAAATTACCATATTATGGCACACCAAAGAATGAAGATGAAATTTTAGATGTATTAAGAAATGCAGAATTATTTCAAGATGATAATTTAAATGATGATTTAGATGATGATTTTGAAGAGTGTTTTATAGAATCTCATAATTTTTTTAGTGATGATAAAAATGAAATTCAAATTGCATTAGAAAATATTTTGAATCTTGATGCATCAAAAATTACAGGTAACCTTGATGAAATTATTACTGATTCAAGTGCGAATATTACAAATAATAGACTTATTCAAGAAGAAAAATCATCAGAGAATTTTGTATGGAATCCTAATACTGCAGTTGATTCTTTTGTAACAGAAAATGATTAAATATTTTTTTTATAATAAATAAATAAAACATTAACATGATTAATTGTTAAATAAAAGAATTATAAATTTTATAATATTTGTTTTTACTATTTTGATACTATTTAAAATTTTGCCTAGTATTTTGGCATTTCGCCTGTATATCAGCATTTCGCCAATTTTGGATTTCATCGGAAATTCTGATTTTTAGGATATGTGCCAAAATTGAATTTTTTCAATTCCGAAATATGCGATAGGTGAATAGGTTTAATTCGTTTACAATACTAATTACCACTATACGTGTTGCCCAAATCCCAAATAATTTGGGATTTGGGACGCCAAAATGCACAAATTACTAGTATTTGGGATTTGGGATTTGGGATTTCGGCAAAAAATACTAATTGTAATTTGGGATTTGGGATTTGGGATTTCGGCAAAAAATACTAATTGGAATTTGGGATTTGGGATTTGGGATTTCGGCAAAAAATACTAATTGGAATTTGGGATTTGGGATTTGGGATTTCGGCAAAAAATACTAATTGGAATTTGGGATTTGGGATTTGGGATTTCGGCAAAAAATACTAATTGGAATTTGGGATTTGGGATTTGGGATTTCGGCAAAAAATACTAATTGGAATTTGGGATTTGGGATTTGGGATTTCGGCAAAAAATACTAATTGTAATTTGGGATTTGGGATTTGGGATTTCGGCATTTGGGATTTTGGCATTTGGATTTTGAATTTGGGCGGCAGGTATAATTACCACTACAAATTTTGGCAGCAAAGTCAGAAAAAAGATTTGAAGAAGTAGAGGAGGAAGCCTGGGAAAAAGAAACGTGGAAAAAAAATGGTGTGTTATATATAATGTGATATGATGACGTTTTGTGGTAAGACGACGTTTTGTGACGTGTCTGTTTATTTTTTAAATTAATTAATACAAGACGATTTACCAATAATATTCATTAATTAAACTTGTGATATTATCTATCATGTGATTATATGATATAGTGTACAACACCACTGGCGTGATTTAAAGTTACCATTTTTAAATATGAAAAAGATGAAAAGTGAATGTTTAAACTTTCAAATTGATATGAAGAACTTTTTTTTTGCCTACAGAATTAACAATAATCACAAATGAATATGAATACACGAAACTCCATAGTATACTTATTAATAAATCAGATTTACCTAAAGATCAAGATTTAATATTTGAAGGCTTGTAATAATATTTGACTAATACAGTTAATAATAAAGAATTTTGTTTTATAGTTAGGAATATATTTGGTTGTTACTTTAAAAATCTTTAGCTTTATAGGTTTTTTTTGCAATTCTGCTTATAATACTCATTTAATAAATTCTTTGCAGTATTAGCATCAGTAATTTTTTTTAAATGTAAGCCTTCAAAGTATTTCACTTCAATAATCTTCAAATACCTTCAACATAAACATAATATTTACAAAGGTTATTGGTACTGAAAACCTTTATTTTTATTAATAAAACGTAATACTCTGGAGGTTATTGATATTAATAACTTTCAATAACCTTTATTTTATTATAATAAACATAATATTTGTGAAAGTTATTGGTCTAATAATTTTCAATAACCTTTGAAAACAAAATTATTACAATAACTTCTGATATAAAAAATTTCTTGATGTAATTGAATACAAGGATAAGAAAAACTTTTGTACTGATACTGTTACTGGCACTAGAGGAAAAAATGAAAGTTTAGATATTCATCAATCTATAGTAGGTTTAGACTTTATAAAATGTAAAACACTAGAATTCTTAATAGACAAAATAGAAAAAAATAAGAATAAAAATTAAGGAATAAAGAAAAGAATGAGAAATTGGCTTTTAAAGAAAAAACATATACTCCTATTTTGTTAATCAATAAGTTAGAAATTTTGCTTCATCCATCATCAATTGGTGATATAACTAGTCTGTGACCTGTCGCTTTGCTGACAAATTAGTTTTGTAGTTAAATTTTATTATTATATTATTATATTATAGAAAATTGCTTAAGATCACCACTGGGCAAATTAAATTTACATGGGCAAAGGGTTGATTAAGAAATTATGTAATTTTACCTAGTGGCAACAATCACCACTGGTGAGCTTTAGCAATACTCTTAATTATATTATACATTTATTTACTAGATAAATTTGTGTCATGGAAATTTTATTTGTATCATCGGGACAGGATTAAGTGATTAATGCAAAAGTTTCATTTTTGATAGATCAGGGTTATTTTTTTGATATGCCTATAATTGTTTATTTATAGATGCATCAAAAAAAAACTATTTTCACATGAAAATAATATATATTAAAAAAAATAACCATAGATCTATCAAAAACGAAATCTTTGCGTGATTAATAATCAATTTATCATATGACGATTATCACGGGGAATCAGTTTTGTAGCCAATAGAATCAATTTCATAGTGACCAAAATAACGTGACAATCCATTTTTCACTGTACCACATTTTTTACTCCCATTTTCTTTAATTATATAAGAAAAAAAAAAGAATACATAAACTAATTAACGTTTATTACAAATTTTAACAACTTGCTGAATTGTTGGCCTTGACTTATAATTAATTTGTACCATTGTCTTTGATAATGTAATTATTTCATCTGACATATTTCTAAATTTAAATTTATTTAAATTTCCTAATCGGATTTTGGTTGCTAAGTCCTTGCTTAGTCTGTTTATCATCATTTCAAGTATTATTACACCAAGACTATAAATATCCGCTGAAAAGTCATAATAATTATTCAATGCCTCCAATGAAAGATATCGACAATCACCTTGCTTATCAAGATTTGGTTTAGGTGGCCAACTTGCGGAGAGACCAAAATCACCAATCTTAAATATTCCATTTGATGATTGAAAGATATTCCCTGGTTTCAAATCTAAATGCATAATGTTGCACTTATGAATGTGTTCAAGACCATGGGCAATGTCTGTAATTATTCTCCATATTACACATTCTTTTAATTTACCACTATATTCCAAAAAGGTTTCGAGTGTACCAAATTCACATAATTCGGTTTGTAAGTAAAGGAAACCTTTTTGTTCCCATGCGGAAAATAGTTGAACACAGTTAGGATGTTCTCCAATTTTCCACATCATTTCTACTTCCTCCAGATTTTCGATTCGGTTACTATGTGATTCAAAAGGAACTTTCCTCTTTTTGATAGCATATGAAAATTTTGTTTTCGTATCTTTGACTTTATATGCAATGGAAAATTCGCCAACTCCTAAAACCCTCTCAATAGTAAATTTATCCGTAAAATAATCTCTTCTACATTTTTCTGCAGATTCTGGTGGGCGAAATTTTCTACTGGTTCTACCTATAGATTCGAAATATGACTTCTCAAGAATATGCGCGTAGGTCGTTGTAAATTCATTAATCATTGAAGGTGAAAGTTTTGAAGGATGTAAAATTTTCATCTCTCTTCTCGGTATCCAGGCTGATGAAAATATTCCAGGTGAACAAATACTAACACTTGGTCGAGTTCTCTTTGGTGTGGTATTACCACATTTAGTATATGATTCGGATGTTGCATTTGTAATATATGATTCAGTTGTTGCATGAGTCGTATATGAACCAGGAGTTGTGCATTTTGTATGTGATTCAGGAGTTGCAGATTTTGTGTAGGAACCGGGAGTTGTACATTTTGTATTCGATCCAGGAGTTGTAGATTTTGCAGATGAACTGGGAGTTGTAAATGTTGTAAAAGATGTAAAAGATGAATTGGGAGTTGAAGTTTTAGAGAAACGTGAATTATTAGATGAGATGGAAGATCTATTTGTGCATGGTGATTCAGCTAAAGAATCACCCAAATATCTTTGAATATCATTATGATTTAAGGGAGTTATATTGGACGGTTGATATGATGAACGAGCAATCATTTGTGAAAAAGGGATTTCTCCATACGTGATTGAACGATTTGTACACGGAGATTCATTTGGTGAAGAATATATCAAAAATCCTTGCGGAAATTGAACATCATTATCTTCGAAAGAAATGGGTTGAGATTCGACGACATTATTTACATCCGAAACATCACTAAAGGTATTTAGAGAAGAGGTCTTATTGGGTAATGGTGATTTTGAAATAAAAAAATCTAGTGATTTGGGATTCGTTAAAGGTGACTTTATATAATCATCAATCCCATCCATATTCGAAAAATTGAAAATAAAACTATTGGATTGATGAAGTTCTTGAGGCCTTTTATCATTTAAAACAAAAAAGTTATCGGGTGAATTGAATTGCAATGAATCAAATGAACCAAATGAATCAAATGAATCAGATCTATTAACCGAAAAAACATTATTATTTAAAGAAGTTTTTTGTTTTTGTTTAAATAGTAATGTAGTAGAATAGTAAAGAATTGTGTATATTTGATAAAGAATTATGTATATTTGATAACAAAAATAGAAGATGGACGCGTTTATGAATTTTATGAACATGATTAACAATGTTTTCACGTATGATTTTAAACCCTTATATATATCATAACTTATATACACGTGATTGATGAAACCGCGTTTTTTGATAAAGTTGTTTTGATGTTGATATATTAGGATTTACGCGTAGTACAATACACTTCCTTCAGTAATTTTAATATTATATACAGTATATTTTCTTTATTTTCTTCATGCAGGAGTTTTCTCTTTTCAAAAGAATTATAATAAATAATAAAATAAATAATAAAATAAAATAATAAAATAAAATAATAAAATAAAATAATAAATATAATAATAATGAGGATTCAATGAATTCAGTTAACAATTAATAATTTACTTTTGAAAAAACTTCATTTATTAAAAAAATAATAATAATAATAATAGACATTCATTTTTTTAGAAATTATTCAAATGTTAAAATTGAAAAAATCATCCTTTCTACACTTTGTACACATAAATCTGCAATGGCGCAGCAGGTGACATAACAGATGACACTACGGTGACTCAAGAAAAGTTGTTATTTGATTGATTTCAGTATTACGCGGTGGAGACACTCTGGTTATAGAATTATTTGAATTTCCTAATTCTGAAATTAATGCTCCCTTGTTATAGATTAAAAAAAAAATAAATAATGAAATTTTTTTTTTTTTTAATTTAAATAAAAAAAAAAAAATAAAAAAAAAGATTTACCTCATTATTTTGCATATCATTTATCTGCAAACTCTGCAAGCTGGATTGTGAATTCTCTATTATTGTAAAGTTTGTACTTTTATTTGTATCATTCGTTTTTTGCCTCTTATAAGGTCTAGTGGGACCACCAGGTTTTACCGAGCTTCNAAATAATAAAATAAAATAATAAAATAAAATAATAAATATAATAATAATGAGGATTCAATGAATTCAGTTAACAATTAATAATTTACTTTTGAAAAAACTTCATTTATTAAAAAAATAATAATAATAATAATAGACATTCATTTTTTTAGAAATTATTCAAATGTTAAAATTGAAAAAATCATCCTTTCTACACTTTGTACACATAAATCTGCAATGGCGCAGCAGGTGACATAACAGATGACACTACGGTGACTCAAGAAAAGTTGTTATTTGATTGATTTCAGTATTACGCGGTGGAGACACTCTGGTTATAGAATTATTTGAATTTCCTAATTCTGAAATTAATGCTCCCTTGTTATAGATTAAAAAAAAAATAAATAATGAAATTTTTTTTTTTTTTAATTTAAATAAAAAAAAAAAAATAAAAAAAAAGATTTACCTCATTATTTTGCATATCATTTATCTGCAAACTCTGCAAGCTGGATTGTGAATTCTCTATTATTGTAAAGTTTGTACTTTTATTTGTATCATTCGTTTTTTGCCTCTTATAAGGTCTAGTGGGACCACCAGGTTTTACCGAGCTTCTCCTTCTTGATTTGAAACTGCGGAATGGATCCCTACATAAATCATCTTGTTTGAATGCATCAAACATTTTATCGCCTAAATATATTGTAATTAATAAATAATTAATAAATAATTAATAAATAATTAATAAATAATTAATAAATAATTAATAAATAATTAATAATAATTAATAAATAATTAATAAATAATTAATAAATAATTAATAATTAATTAATAAATAATAAATATAATAAATAATCGTTTACCATTTATTTGATATAATCTTACAATTTCCGTGTAAATCTCTTTAATATTTCCTTGAGTTATGCTATGTGATAATGATGGTAACGATGACGAAAAATCATCTTTATTTCTAAAATAATTGATCAACTTTTGTTTTGTTTCAGCGATGATTGAAGTAAAATCACCATATTTTTGTCCCTCCGCATATATACGAGCAGCATAAACATGTTTACAAACATCACGGAAATTTCCATTCCAAATATAATCGAAGCACATGAAGCACTCACCAGTCTTGATATTAACAAGATAAACACCATCTTGAATATTTATCCCATGACGTTCAATATATCTGTTAATCATGGGTCTCAAACAATTCATAGAATTATTATCTAATTGAATCCGCTTTCCATCATATGATGATGTAAATGTTAATGAAGTTTCTACAAGATTTTTTACATAATAACAGTGAGATTTCTCTGCGGGTTCAATGGGACAAGAAAGGAAATAAAAACGACCAATGTTCAATCGACGAAGAACATCATTTGGCAGAGATTGCTCAGATTGTTCTTGCTAAATAAATATAAAAAAATTGATTATCAGCAATTCTTTTGATCTCTCCGAATTTTTTTTTTATAATCATTTTTAATACAATAATATAATAATAATACAATACAAATACAATATACCTGTGATAAAGATTGAGTATTAAAATACTCTAATAACGATTGATCAAAACTATTATTATCGATTGAACTATCTGCATGTAAACTATCTCTATGTAATTTCACACCAAAAAGTCTTTCAAGGAAAGCCAAAGGTGTCATTTTTCCTTCAAGTTTGTCCTCTATTTTACGAACAATTATCTCTGTTAAACTATTTGTCATCATTGGTTTTTCAATTCTAGAATGATCCGAATGATCCGAATGATCCGAATGATCTGAATGATTTGATTGATCCGATTGATCTGAATTATTTAATTGATCTGACATTCGTCCCGCATCAATAATTTTGTTAAGCCATGTATCATTTATCCAATTCGTTTCCAATTCTTCTTTAATTGATGATTTTTGCTCAGAATTGATCGTTAATAAATCGATAGAATTTTTAAAATATTCTGCCATATCTTTTGCCTCTTCCACCGAACGACTCCTCCCGATTATTTTGAATCCAAATGCGATGGGATATCTAATATTCATAATTTCGTTTACAAAGATTTTAATTATTTGATTTTTTGATTAGTTAAGAATTCTTTATTTTTTTATTTATGAAATACCTTAATGACTTTGGAATATCCCACACTTTTAATTTTTCCGCTAATTTCAACATTATATATGTCCATGAAAGGACCGTACCTCGTACAACACTATTGACTTCTTGAATTATTGGAATATGTTGATCAACCATTGCTATAGGATTCCATGGATTTAAAGATGAACAATCCCTAACTTTTTGAAATCCTTTATCATTTGGTAAATCTTCATAACGCCAAGGATGAGTACAACTCAGTCGATTACATGGAATATTTGCCTTGATTGCTGAAATCGCTATTTTTACTGGGATCTTATCATCCCCGTTGCTTAATGCTAAAAATTAATTAAATTTAATTAATAAAATTAAATTAATTAAAAAAAAATAAATCAAATAAATCAAATAAATACCAAACGCTAATGGTGTAGGATGTCCAGTTGGTGCCTCAACTACAATTGTTAATACTGTCGCACGATCCATGTTTAATTCATTATTTCCATCAATACAGAAGTAATGTTCCCCAAAATCTCTACCATTTATCAACCATAAATCATCTGATACAATAAGTTGATAATATCTATCAGGTGAATTTTCATCTGCGGATAAATCAGGATTTTGATAATATAATACATGTCCTCGTGGTTTTAAAATATCTTGAATATAATGTTGAAGAACTGTCCATGGACCTGCATTATCTCGAACTCGACGATCATCTCTTACTATGAGACGTTTAAGTTGTTTAGCATTACAAATGTCCCGATTTTTTACTACTTCTTGATTAAGATCTGCTTCTGTAGCTCCTTGTTTTGAAACCAATATCTTTGTCTTTACATCATCGGCAGTCCAACGGTCAGCCCGACGGCTAATGATAATTCTATCACGTGCGGATCGCGTAAGATTGACACGTGTGACTTGAGGGGTATGGGTGACAAGTGCATTTGGTGGAATATGCCAACCATCAATTTTTATTCTTAATTGATACGTAGTATTAATCCAGGATAATCGAGATTCCGAGACTACACGAAGTCGACAACGATGTCGGTCATTACTATTTTTTAAGTTGTTGGGCAAATTTGCATTGGAACACTCAGGATTACATTTTCCAATACCACCACATAAATGTTGACAAGTATTTCCATCCCCAGCACAATACATAACCCAAGACCAACATAATTTATCCTTGCATTTTCCTGAATTGATTTTTTCTACTAATTCAATTCCTTTTGGAGTAAGTTCAATTATATCATCAATACGATTAGTAGATTTTACGTTTCCACTAGAAGTAGTCCATTCTACAAAGTCAACAGCACCTTCAACTCTTTTGATTGTAATAATCCCTTCTTTCAAGAGTTGAGGAGTTCTAAGTCGACTACGAGCTTTTAACCTAATATTTTTTAGTAAGGGATGCTTTGATATATACCATTCCGCAGCACGACCAAATGGAACACTGACAGATGAATCGTCATCATTATATTTAATGAGATTATCGTAACTTTCCATAATTGACCAATTAAGAGAGCACAATTAAAAGAATAATTAGAGAAGAGGCGAAGATATTGCGTATGGGAAAAAAAAGCGAAAAATCAATATGAATCTTTTAAATTCATCAATAACGTAACATATCACTCAAAATACTCAAAATACCAAATTTGGGTCATATCAAATTACACATATCATTATACAATACCATTGTTGTGTAACTGATCAACTTGACCTATAATTTTAAATAATCCAATTTTTTTTAGATAATCTCAAAATGATTAACCTCTCTCGTAAACCAAATTTCATTACCAATTTCAAACGTCTCTTGATTAAATTTTCTAATAATTATTCACCACAATTATCTCAATTGTCTAAATTTACACACATTATAAATATTAGAAATATTAGTAAAACATCCAATACATCTAACAATATCATCAATGAGTCATTCAATAAAATTCGATTGTTCCCACGCTCTTTTTCATTACCTTTATCAACAACAACAACAACAACAACATCATTATTGACACAAGTTGTTAATAATAATAATAATAATAATAATAATAAAA
>PQFF01000024.1:30767-49391 GCA_003547095.1 Diversispora epigaea | reverse complement strand
AATAATAATAATAATAATAATAATAATAATAATAATAATAATAATAATTCAATTGGACAAGTTCGTGGAATGAAAGTTAAATCTTCAGTAAAAAAATTATGTGAAGGATGTTTTATAGTAAGAAGAAAAGGAATAATCTATGTACGATGTAAAAATAATCCTAAACATAAACAAAGACAAGGATAAAAGAAAATATACAAATTATAATTAATTAATTATGATTAATTATAATTAAAAGTTTTTTTTTATTAAAAATAATAATTAATACATATTTTCCTAAATTAAAATGATTCTGATTATCCTTATTTAAAAAATAAAAAAAAATAAAGTTATCAAAAAAAAAATACTATGAATTAATAATAAACAATTCTCATTTATGACGAAAGAGAAGATAAACTATGTGTGATAATAATTAATTAAATCACACGATAGAAGTATCTTAAACTATCTTAAACTATTTTAAACCATCTTAAACTATCTTAAATCATCTTAAACCATTTAAAATATCCTAAAATTATTTTAAACTATTTTTAAACTGTTTTAAACTGTTTTAAACTGTTTTTAAGTAATACTTTAATCTCAATAAACTAAAACTAAAAAATATCCATAAATATTTAATAAAAATTCAATAAATTGGATAAATTGATAAATTGGATTATTACCTATATATATCATATATATATCAAATACATCACACCCATATATATATCGATGGGGTGCTCAGTACAGTCATTAATTATTCAAATAAATTTTTATTCTTCTATTTCTAAATTTATTAATATTCCATAAAGCAACTTTCCAATCATCTTCATTAATCACTGTAATCAAGTCACCATTGATATTCTTATATTCAAAACTCTTAATTTTAGTTTCAAATCTTTTTTGGATGTTTTCTAGTAATGTGTTTAAAGGAATATTCATTGGAGTTAACATTGCGCGATTATGAGTTAAGAATACTATTGTGATATAAATCTATTTATGTATAATACAATATTGTTAATATTATTAATATTGTTAATTAATAATATAATTAAAATTAAATAATACGTACTAAATCGTCATCAACAATTTCTGATCGATTTTCAGTCTAAATAAGTTAATTGAAGTTAATTGGAGTTAATTGAAGTTAATTGGAGTTAATTGAAGTTAATTGAGAATTAATTGAAGTTAATTAAAGTTGATAAATTATAATAGCCAAATATTATAAATATAATTAACTTACCTCGCTGCTAATATTATTATTAATATTATAAATATTATCATCATCATCATCATCAACAATAACTTTATTCAAATAATGATCATTCATATAATTATAATTACTATCATCAGCAAAACGAAATCTTTGTATTCCAATATTAAACATTTTAATTGTCATAGGATGAACTTTTAAACAAGGGCTTAATACAAGAGAAGTAGCTCCTTTCATTAATCCTCCTGATGGATCTTTACTCATTTCTTCGGTAAAGACACGACTTTTAGTATTATCTTTACCATGATAACAAAACTATATTAATTTAATTAATATAAGTATATTAATATGTTGATTAATATAAAATATAGTAAATAAAATATAATAATAAATATAATAATAAATATAAATATAATATATATATATACTATAATATAATATACTCACTATAATATACTCACCTTGGCTTTAAATCCTTCACAAAACACAACTTCAATATCATGATTTTCAATAATTCTAAAAGATGCAATTTGGTTCCATGGAATTTGAATTTCTTCAATGGACTTCTTTTTACTATTACCTTTATTGAAACTTATTGCAAGTACTTGACGAGTATATTTCAATAATAATTCCATTTGATTACACATAGATGATGATTTTATTTTTTGACTGGGATAAAATGTAATTGTGGATAAATCAATCCTTATCCACAAACTGGAATTGGGTTTAAATNATATAATAATAAATATAATAATAAATATAATAATAAATATAATAATAAATATAATAATAAATATAATAATAAATATAATAATAAATATAATAATAAATATAATAATAAATATAATAATAAATATAATAATAAATATAATAATAAATATAATAATAAATATAATAATAAATATAAATATAATATATATATATACTATAATATAATATACTCACTATAATATACTCACCTTGGCTTTAAATCCTTCACAAAACACAACTTCAATATCATGATTTTCAATAATTCTAAAAGATGCAATTTGGTTCCATGGAATTTGAATTTCTTCAATGGACTTCTTTTTACTATTACCTTTATTGAAACTTATTGCAAGTACTTGACGAGTATATTTCAATAATAATTCCATTTGATTACACATAGATGATGATTTTATTTTTTGACTGGGATAAAATGTAATTGTGGATAAATCAATCCTTATCCACAAACTGGAATTGGGTTTAAATGAATAATTAAAAGTTTTGGATACATTTTTATTGTGCATTTTTTCTAAATGATAAGATGATGTTGATGATGTTGATGTTGTGTGAAATTGGATGTGAAATTTTGATGATGCCATTTTTTCGGGAGGAGGGGGTTTATTTTTATATTATTTTTTTTCATTTCATTTTTCGATTATTATAATAAAAATTTAAAAATTAATTAATTCATAGTTTTACATATATATACATTATCAATTCTATCAACTTACTAATTTTGGTAATCTGTTGACTCCTATTAATCGCAACCAGTCTTTGCTGATAAAAGTCCTTGCTTCTTGAATCTTTATCAGAAATCCACGACATTTTTTTTTTTTGGTTAAGGAGGCGATGGATTAATGAATGTCATTATATACCCAATATTATTCATATTATCACGTGAAATGCATCCTCGCTTTGTTTCCTTTTTGAGGAGTGGAGTAGAATTGATGTAATTGATGTGATGTGATGTGATTGATTTCGGGTTAAAGCAAATCACATGTAACATAAAAATTTTTTCTATCATATCACAAATACTTAACTGATCGATTTATATAATAATAATATATAGAGCGAGACCTTTTGAACAGACTTGCCCAAGATAATTTATTTTATTTCGC
Source organism: Diversispora epigaea (assembly GCA_003547095.1). Classification (NCBI taxonomy): domain Eukaryota; kingdom Fungi; phylum Glomeromycota; class Glomeromycetes; order Diversisporales; family Diversisporaceae; genus Diversispora; species Diversispora epigaea. Next base: position 46,337 of record PQFF01000024.1, on the reverse strand, counting down.
TTCCTAAAGATTATTAGTTACAGTATACTGTCAAGTTTGATCAATATAATATAATATTTCTTATAAGATAAATAAATATTATGACTTTTAATTTTTTGACTACTCAAGCAGGAAGCACATCTTCAAGTAACATAGGTGGTAGGTGATCCAATTCCTGTTTGTTTATTTAGTTTTTTTTTTTTTTGTTTTGGAAATCAGAATAATAGCCATAGAGATCTAATCTGATCTGAAAAATGTAGGTTTAAAACCTAGTCTTAATTGGAATGTGACAAGTGCTCCCTCTTCACAGTCATCGTTTGCTCTTGGAGNCGTGAAATGCATCCTCGCTTTGTTTCCTTTTTGAGGAGTGGAGTAGAATTGATGTAATTGATGTGATGTGATGTGATTGATTTCGGGTTAAAGCAAATCACATGTAACATAAAAATTTTTTCTATCATATCACAAATACTTAACTGATCGATTTATATAATAATAATATATAGAGCGAGACCTTTTGAACAGACTTGCCCAAGATAATTTATTTTATTTCGCTTCCTAAAGATTATTAGTTACAGTATACTGTCAAGTTTGATCAATATAATATAATATTTCTTATAAGATAAATAAATATTATGACTTTTAATTTTTTGACTACTCAAGCAGGAAGCACATCTTCAAGTAACATAGGTGGTAGGTGATCCAATTCCTGTTTGTTTATTTAGTTTTTTTTTTTTTTGTTTTGGAAATCAGAATAATAGCCATAGAGATCTAATCTGATCTGAAAAATGTAGGTTTAAAACCTAGTCTTAATTGGAATGTGACAAGTGCTCCCTCTTCACAGTCATCGTTTGCTCTTGGAGGTTATAACACAAATGCAGGTTTAACTGGCTTTCCCACATCCGCATCTCATCAAGGCCCTAATGTTGCTGTGTAATGATGATATGATGATTTTTTTCTTATTCTTTATCCTCTAAAATATTTAATTCTTCATCTAAAAAAAAAAACCATTTAACGCGTTTTTAGAGGTCAATTTAAAATCGAAAATATTACGAAAGCAACCAGGTTTTCTGATCTTCCTTTGGAACATCAAAAATTTCTCGCCAACTTTGAGTAAGTTTTTTCATGAACTCAAGTATAAACTTGTAATTTCTAAAGGGTTTATAAGATTTAATTCTTAATTAATTAATTAATTAATTAATTATTTATTTATTTATTTATTTAATTATTTAATTAATTATTTATTTATTTGCAAAAAAAAAAAAGCAATCATATACAACAACAAAAAAGAACGATGTCATCAATTAGTTCAATGAGTTTACCAAATATTAAATTAGCAATACAAGAAGTATTTAATGAATCACGTATATTATTTCAGGTACCTTTAACCGATATTCTCATAAATAAATTAGTTGAGATATTCTATTTCGTGAAAGTGACAATAATTGAGTGTTCGCATATAGGCTCGGCTAACCTGCTGACTGCTGAAACACATATACCGTATAGAAACTATCCCATTTGACGAATGATCTACAACGTGATCAACATCTTATAAGCAAGTTAATATCTGAACTGGATAATAACATAGGACTTGTCGATAATGCTCGTCGATTTTATGATGCAGCATCTCAAGGACAGAGTAACGCGGTTATGCAAATCGGTGATAATGTATTTTCAAAGTAAGTTTATTTAAATTTTATAATTTATTTATTTGTTCTAAATTAATTTATTTATTTTATGATAAATTATTTCACCAATAGATATTATTATGACCTTATTATTTCATTCGAAAACCGATTACAACAATATGAATCTAGTATTGAAGTTAGCTTCTCTCATTGCTTATTTTAGTTTTTTTTTTCATTATTTATTATTCTTCGATAATTTACTTATTTAATAACTTTTCAACCATAGGAATTAGAACGCCATTTTCAATGGATATATAAAAATCCTGGTAATGGAAGTAATGGTACAATCAAATATCCCTTTTTTCTTTTTTTCAATAAATGAATTTATAATGTATAAATGAATGAATGAATGAAATGAATTGGTCAATTGACATCCTTATTTATTCTTATTTATTCTTATCTATTCTTATTTATTATTATTTATTATTATATATTATTATTTATTCTTATTTATTCTTATTTATTCTTATTTATTCTTATTTATTCTTATTTATTCTTATATAACAGGTGAAGATCTTTCAGTACTTACAGAAGCTATGCGTAATCAACACAGAAGCTTTATGGCTGTGACTGGAAAAGTTGCATTATTGCATGAAAATGTGGAAAAGCTACGTAATCAATACCTCAATTACAGACGTACGAAATTCATGGATAATAGTAATCCATTTTTAAAAGATTCTCAGCGAAAAGATGGTAAGTTTTATTTATTTAATTTGGTTTAATTTTTTCGAATATATTTTTATTTATATTTTTACTTATATTGTTACTTATATATACATATATATATTATTATTATTATTATCATTATTATTATCATTATCATTATCATTATTATTATTTTCATCTCTAGCTATTCCTATAGTACCTCTTGACGAATCTATGACACCAAGAGAGCTAGCGCAGACTATTCCAAAAACCTCTCAATTTCAGCAACAGCAGCAAACAAATCCATTTCAACAATCAAGTTTATTTTCATCATTTAGACGATAAAATTTTATCATTGTTTTGTAGATCAATTATAAATTAGAATGGTTAAAAGTTCTCAAAGTGAATTGCTTTTTTTTTTTTGCGCACCATTCCCAGAGATTTAAAGATTATATTGAGGAAGGTGCTCACTCTAAAGTGATCAAAGTTAATAAGACATCTTCGAATATAATAATGTAATGTACTTTCATTATGATATACACAAAGTGTTGGGACAGTGGTTTTTTTTAAAAAAAATGTGTAATCTGACATAGTCAATGGAAGTTACCTCAGTGTACACATCCCGAACATTTACCTTTTTCAGATGAAGTAGATTCTATACATGTCGTCAAAACTATTGAATTGAGTCAGACGCAATTAAAATTGAGAAAAATTGGAGTTGAGTCAAGGCAAATTTTGATTTTTATTAGTGATTGACGCAATTAGTTGAGTCAGACGCAATTAAAATTGAAATTTTAAGAGTTGAGTCAAGGCCAAATTAGTTTTGACGACATGTATAAAGTAGATGAAGTAATCTTCCATTTTTATTATAAATAAGTTATGTACTTTACTACACTTTTATTNTTTTTTTTTGCGCACCATTCCCAGAGATTTAAAGATTATATTGAGGAAGGTGCTCACTCTAAAGTGATCAAAGTTAATAAGACATCTTCGAATATAATAATGTAATGTACTTTCATTATGATATACACAAAGTGTTGGGACAGTGGTTTTTTTTAAAAAAAATGTGTAATCTGACATAGTCAATGGAAGTTACCTCAGTGTACACATCCCGAACATTTACCTTTTTCAGATGAAGTAGATTCTATACATGTCGTCAAAACTATTGAATTGAGTCAGACGCAATTAAAATTGAGAAAAATTGGAGTTGAGTCAAGGCAAATTTTGATTTTTATTAGTGATTGACGCAATTAGTTGAGTCAGACGCAATTAAAATTGAAATTTTAAGAGTTGAGTCAAGGCCAAATTAGTTTTGACGACATGTATAAAGTAGATGAAGTAATCTTCCATTTTTATTATAAATAAGTTATGTACTTTACTACACTTTTATTTATCCTCGTGTGTGGAGTCTGCCCTTCACATCCGAGATAAATTCTGCGTAATTGGATTTATGATTAATGATTGGATTTATCTGTAAAATAATGTAAAAATTCTTTTGCCAAAGCTTTATTATGACGATTGATGTCTTATTTTGTAGTATAGAATTCTGGCCTTATATTATTCCTGTTTCGAAAAAATCACGTTGAGGTCATGGTGCAAGATGCTTTCGTCTGACTGGCAAATATGAGATAATAATCAAATTAACAATACAACTAATTACACGAAAAAAGAAAAAGACAATTGTTATCAATTCTATCAAATTTCAAGAATAAATCTATCACATTACACGTGACATTATTGTATTTACGTGATATTCGCAATGATTGGTTATAATTCAAATAAAATCAATGATCGGTTTTATTACAAAGTTTGGTTTATAAAAAAAATGAAACCAAAAATCAAATACATAACAATAGAATAATAGGTTTTATTAAAAATTTTAGTTCATAAAAACAAAACCGAAAATCAAAATTTGTTTTATAAATCACTTAAAAATCTATCTGATATATTAATCTACAAATTTTAGCAGTAGCGTGACATTTGATGTCTTTAGACTTGTTACACCATATTAATAATGATAATAATAATAATAATAAATATTAATTTTTTTTATATTAAAATTATGTAAAATAAAATTTAAATTACATATACAAGAATAAAAATTGACTATAACTATTTACTAACTAACAGCCTGACTATCCACCCTAAAATTATGAACACCTTATAGGCAGACAATCTCCTATCCAGTCTTATCAAAAAAAAATTCTTTTCAGCTAATTCCTACCCTTTATGAACAACATTGTTTCCCATAGATAAAAGTAACAACTAACTACTTCTGCTCCACAACAACTTCAAACCTTCATACCAGTGGTACTTTGGTTAATAGCTACATTATAATACCTTTATTCCCTCAATATCTACTACTAATCTATGGTTGCTCCTACGACATACTTATAAGTTGTGTTGATTTGATGAAACATAAGTTTTTTCCAGTGAATAAAATCCAACAATGTTTCGATCTTTAATTCCACTTAAGTATTACTAAATTACATAGAGATTCCAAATATATACTTTATTGTTACACAAAAGTCCGTAATTAGTTACGGAATTACGGATTTGTATCGTAATTCATTAAAAAATCTGTAATATTAAGGACTTGTAAAAATAATTAAGGACACCAGCTTTAGTCTCTACTTTTAATTAGTCCATAAATAGATATAAAAACTTTATTAATATATATATAAATTAATTTTAAATAATTTTAATTAATAATTTAAGATAAATTTTTATAATAAAATTTTATATTATTTATATTTTTTAAAAAATAATATTTGTTTCAACTTTGTTTTAAGATATTCTTTGATAACACTAGTTCTGAGTATATATGTTCTTAAAATTGATTTTGAATTTTTGAGATATTTTGTCTTTTTGAGATTTATGCAGAATCTATTTTATATATAGAAGTAAAAAAAGTATTTAGTTGCATATATCTTTAATCAAGAAATTTATCTGGGTGATCAAAAAATTTTGGATTTTAAATAAAATAATTTCGTCTTCTATGAAAAATTATTTTGACTTTTTTTCTCAAAATTGTAATTTCAGGATTCCAAAATAATTTTGTGTGCAAGTACAGTCTTGAGTAGTGTTCTGATCTTTAATCTTATAAATCCAGATAGATTCTATAATCTGGATGGATCCTATAATCCAAATTTGTTTATTTTAAAAAGAATTTATCTAAAAAACAGATTACGGATATGGATCATTCGAATTATATATATACATGTAACACTATTTTTAGCTATACAAGTGAATTCTTTTCTGCCAGTTATTTGTCACAGTACAGTACTATGAAAATGATGATGGGGTGTGATGATCTACTAATAAATCTAGGCGTGATAAATTAACGTCTGCTGCTACAATAAAAAAATTTCAATTTGCATTTTATTAAATAAAGGTTTGAAAAATAATTTCTTTTATTTATTTTAATTTTATATAATTTTATAATCCTAAAATAAGAATGGATTCTAAAAATGAAGATATAAGGATAAATTCTAAATATTTAAAGATAAGGATTTATAATTTGGATTTGATCAAGAAAATCCGGATCTAATTTGGATTGTATTTTGAAATAGGATCGGAAGAGGTAAAGATACATGTTGTAATTATTTATGCCATATGTCACTTATAATTGTGGCACTTTTTTTGAATTACGGAAAAATTGTAAAACTGTAATGGAGGAGCCTTGATTCTCTCCGGGTAGTATTGTCCATTGTAGGTATTACAACCCATCTGATGATCGCTATATTATACTAAAATTATCCCTAGCTATAAATAACTTTATCGTTCAGGATTTACGCGAAACAGTATAAAAACTTTATTTTCCATGGATTCTGTGAATTTATCCTCACCAGTTTCTGAATTATCTCGATCTTCAACTCCTTCCCTCTCGGTGTTTAATCAATCTAATTCTCCTAAAGATTTTGTAACACGCGTTTTAAGTCCAAGGATAGCCGTTATTTCTTCTCAAGATGCTGATCAAGTTTGTCAAGTTAATAATTTTCCAGATTTTCTTACTTTAATAAAGCCATTTGGAGAACGCATCGAAGGGAGAGGTATACTTTTTCTTGCTTTAATTAATGATTATTCTCAAAAAAATAGGTTTCACTCAAACATTATTTGGTTATTAGTTACGGCTATGGATTCACAGGGTTTGAAAATTCCTATCGAAAACTTTACTGTTCGTTTCGCTAATTTGACGAGTTTACAACAACCCGATTTTCAAATGATTTCTCAAATTCTTACGGAAAAAGTAAAGTCAATCAGAAGTAAAACACAAGATTTACCAAACATTACCACAAAATCCGATGTCAAAGAAAGGTACTTGGAAGGTATTTCTATTTTCTAGTTTGTATTTTATTATAACTTGATCAATTGTTTCATTACTTATTATCTCACATCATTCAACCTTTAGCAAATCTAGATGATTTGACACCTTGGTATGCTGAATATCGCAGATTATTCTTTACATTCACTGGTGTCTCCGAACATGAAACATTTGAGCATCCCGTAGCTTGTAAATTAACTTATTAATATTATTTATATAGAGAGTATTAATATCATTAATATTATTTATATAGAGAGGGATATATACATATTGCAACATAACTCATGTGTCTCATATTTATGTAGGTATAATTGCCATAAGTTCTTCAAATAAAGATCCCATTAATACACTTTCACAAATGTATAGCGTTACAATCCCTTCTCCTTTATTTGATAAAGGCTTTATGGATACAACAATTTTGAAATATTATGTTCTCTTACATGATAATCATAAAGTAAGCCTAGAACAGTAAGTGTTTAATATATATTAAACGTAACGACCCTTAAATATTTTTTAAAATTTTTTAATATTTCATTTATTTAGTTCTGAGGCTGTATTTGAAAAAATGAAACGCAGTTTTGGACTTCACTGTCATCTTTTAAAATTAAATTCTATTCCTCCCGTTTTAATTCCTGAAGAACCCATTTCAAAATATTCGGCAGATCGTAGTTTTATATCTGATATATGGACTTCTACTGTTAATGATTTAAATCTTCTTAACTCTATGTTAGTTGCTTCTCCTTCTATACAACCCACATCTCCTGAAGTTCTTCATTCGCTTCAAAATTCTTTGACTTCTCTTTCTAGTTATTCTCTTCCTCCTACAATGTCAACTTTAAATTCTTCAATTTCATCCTTTACTGAAGATAATAACAATGATTCACAAGTTTCACTTAATTTGAGTTTAACGAATAATATTTCGCCTCCAATATATGGGCAATATATGAGTGAAGAAGATATTACAGGAATTAATTCATTTGTGCGAGAATTAGTTGTGCAAAGTATTGTACCTTTTATGGAGCGAAACATTCAAAATTGGAATGAACAGGTAAATGTTCGATATAAAAAAAAAAATTTTATGTTTTTTAATTCCATATTTATTTTTGGATTTTTGAATTTTTGAACTTTGAAATTTAAAATTTAAAATAATAATTGGCATTAGGTTGCTTCATCAAGGCGCGGAATTACTGGTCGTCTTTTTAGTGCTAGTAGACGTTATTTTAGTACTGGACCCAAAACTGGTCTTGTTCAACAGTCTTCACAATATCCCTACGCGTCCAATACTTCCTCAAATAACGTGTCCAACACAATGTTGGTTTTTTATTCTTAATAATTTTAATAATTTGATTTAATAATTTTTCAATTTTAATAATTTTAATAATTTTAATAATTTTAATAATTTTAATAATTTTAATAATTTTAATAATTTTAATAATATTTTTAAATAGATATAATTACAATACTCCTGAAGCTCAAATGCGTAAATTGGCGGATTGGTCTTTTATGTTAAGAGATTATAAATTCGCGCATTCTGTTTATGATACGGTCAAAAAAGATTTTTCTGCTGATAAAGCATGGAAATATTATGCGGGGGCACAAGTAATTATTATTAAACTTTTACATTTTCATAAAACTTTTACATTTGATTAGTAACTAAAAAAAAAATTTTTTTTTCTATCTCAAAGGAAATGATTGGAATATGTTTGTTAATAGCTTCGACAAATATCAATAATAGAACAGAAATTGAGTATTATTTTGATCAGGCAATGAACGCATATTACAACCGATCAAAATTACCATTTTATGCTACAAGGGCTACTATATTGCATTATGAATTATTAAAATTCAGAAATTTATATAAAGATGCACCGCCAGCTTTAATTCGGTTGACCGGAGATGTAAGTTTCTATATACACCTGACAAAATTAAATTGGGAGATTTAATGTCTTGACGAATTTTTTTTTATCTGTAGGATTCTGATCTTAGGAGTGCATTATTTTTGGAACAAGCAGCTCATGCTTTTTTGAGATGTTCCAAACCGATGGTCAGAAAATATGCTTTTCATATGATTTTGGCAGGTCATCGATATGTTAAATGCAATCAGGTTAATAATTATGTTATCAAATTATATATTACCTTTTTTTATATATTTATATTTTACATATATGTATGATTTTCTTTATTTTTTTTTGATAGCGAGAGCATGCGTATAGATGTTATCTTGCTGCTTCACAAGTTTTTGAGAATCATTCTTGGTCTTTGGTTGACGATCATATCAACTTTGTTCTTGGTCGACAATCTTACCATTTAGGTGATCTTCCTACAGCTATTAAATTTTTCTTGAAATTATTAAAAGCTAGTCGTCAACCGCAAACACAACAAAGTGCATATTTAAAGGAATTCTTGTACATATACAAGGTAATTCTTTGTGATTGTGTTATATAAGGTATAAGTAAGTTTTACTAACCCGTCATATTTAAATTAATTAATAATTACGATCTAAAGCAATATTTAAGTAAAACGGATACAGAGTCCAATTTTAATTCTGAAGAATTGCCAATTCCTATCATAGAAGATTCTTCAGTCAAAGTTATTCTTTCGAATCTACAATCCAGTGAATATGATGACGGTTGGGAAATATTGGAAGAAGATTTCCTTGATGAAGGGTTTTCGGGATTAGATGCCTTTGGGAAACCAAGGGTAAGACCATCGACCTTAAGCAGCGATATTCACAGGACAGTATGCGCTATCGGAGGTATTGTTCTGAATTTATTTAATTATAATTTAATAATAATTTAATAATAATTTAATAATAATTTAATAATAATTTAATAATAATTTAATATTTTGTGCATTACTTTTATAATATAGAACCATTTTTTGTACAATTTACGACCCAAAATCCAATGCAAATTCCAATTAATGTAAATGATATGACATTGGAATGCGAATTTGTACCTATTCCTAAATCAGAAGAAACATTTTCAGATTTAAATAATAGTTCAAATAGTGAAATTGATTCCACTAACAATATCAATTCTCAATTGATTAAATTTGAAGAATTTGACATAGAAACTCTTCCTGAAATTTCATTGGAAGGATTGGAAAATAAAATGGTTAGCTTTTGAGTTCATCTTTTTTTTTTGATATAAATTTCGAACTTAAATTTTTTTTTGACAACTTAAAAAAATAATTTAGATTTCTTTACGCGTGTTTCCGAAAAAACAAGGAACAATAAAAGTTTTAGGACTTAAATACGTTCTCAATTCTCTTATTCGCGGTATAAAAAAATTCGAAAAATGTGGGAAACGTCTGAATCAAACTAGGGAACAACTTATAAATGTAGTTTATGCCCAAGATCGATCTTTAGAACTCACGGTGACATCCCCGATGCCATTGCTCGAAGTTGCATTTCATAGTTTTCCTGAAATGTTATTATCTGGTGAAGTTTCTCAAGTTTTCTTGGAAATAAACAATAAAGGTCAAAGAGGATTAACGGATTTGCGTGTTAAAATGAGTCACCCAAGTTTTTTTTGTATTGGTAATGCAGATATGTTGGAACAAAAAGCTTACGGTAAGAATATCTAACCCCTTTTATTTTTGTATATTTCAAATTAAAATTATTTAAGTGATTTCTTTCCTTAGGTAATGATTCGATCGAAGAAAAGGAACCGATCACCGAGAAATTTTCCACAAAAAATAGGATTTATAATTCTAGTATTAAAGACATACCGCTGCCACTTCAAGAAGGTTCGGAACAATCCTCGCCCTTAGCTCCTGGAAAAACAACACTAATCCCTATTTGGATTCGAGGTGATCGAATTGGAAAACATATGTTCAGATTTCTGTTCACATACGGATCCGAGGTATTTAATTGGAAATTTGTATTATAGATTTAATAGATTTAATTTAATTTATTATTATATATTGTTTAAAGTCTAATTTAATAATTTTACGAATAGAAAAATGATTCCGCAATGAGATTTAGAAGTCTTCGTTATTCTAAGACTATTCAGGTTCTTCCATCTCTTAAGATAAATGCTTTTACCAGGCCTAGCACTTGTGGATTAAATGAATTTATTTTGGGCATTGAGGTTTTTTTTAATTTTTAATTTTTTTTTAAATACATTTTTGCCTGATAAATAGTTATTATAATAATTGATTTATTATTATCACCCTTGACAGATTGAAAATTTACAAACCTCTGCAGAATTTCAAGTGGCTCAACTTTCGTCAATTAGTCCATCGTGGACAATTTCTCCTGTGAAAGAAATTTCAAGGTGATATTCGCCGTCATAAGTTTTATAAGTTGATTCATATTCTCTTTCTACCCATTAGATTATTTAATTTTATTTAAATTATTTATATTGAAGTGAAACGAAGCCCAAATTTTTGATTGCACCACGCCAGACAACATTCACATATTATCGCATTAAAAGATATCATCTTGCCAAACCTATCGACAATGAAAACGAAAGTAATGAAAATAATGAAAATAATGAAAATAAGAACGTGACACCGGAAGAGTTCACTTCAAATGCGTTGGATAAGTTATTAACTGGAGAAAATAAGTCACAAGCGGAACCATCACCTATTGATCTTATTGTAACCAATATACCTTTCGTATGTAATAATTAATATCATAAATTTAATTAATTTTTGATTTATTTAATTTACATTTTCTACATATTTTAATTAATATTAGACTGATTATATTATAAAACACTCGGAAAATCCACTTGAAGGATTTTCGTTGAATTCACGAGTTCAATGGCGAACTAACACGTTGATAAATAATTTTCCCATAATATCACCAAACAAACATCCATCAATTTTTACACTTTATAATACCAACGATGTTGACCTTGCACTTTATTGGAATATACCTACTTTATCAAGACAAGGACATCATTATATTATTGGAATTAATTTGGGAGTTCAACAAAATCCATTTCAATCACAAAAAATAATGAAATCTACGAATAGAGCATTATTTGAACAAACTGTTCGTGAACGAGCGGCACTTGCCAATAGTCTGTTGAAAAACAAAAATTTTAAAGATGAGAGTCCATTGAAACTTGTTATACAATGTGATGATTATTTTGAACATGATTTCCGAAATCAAAGGTTAGTTAATTAAAATTAGAAAAGATTTCTGGATTGGATTTTAATTTACAAATTGATTAATTATTAATTGAATTATAGATTTTGTGTTGTTAATGTTAAAATTTCTATCAAAAATTGTTCATGGAATAAACGAATTGGATTTACATTGGAATTATTGTCATCTGAAAATGAACCCGGAAAAAGGTAAATGAAAAGATATTAAAGTACCAAATTTTCTTTCTTTTTTCATTTTTTTCATTTTAGAAACGATTTATCAAAACTTTATTATTATTATTATTATTATTATTATTATTATTACAGTTCGTTGCATAAATCCACGTATCCAACTGTATTTCACTGGACCGGTTCAACATATAAATATGCAATCTTATCGGCCGAAGAAGTACAAACCTATGTGTTTAAAGCTTGCTTTATTAGACCCGGAGTATATGAAATAAATCGATGGCGATTAACAGTTAATTTTGATCCGGAAATTCAAAAAGATAATGGAGGACCATCGATTCAACACGAGCATCATGAAAATGGAACGGGGATGAAAGGATACGTACAGATGCCTAATGCATCACATTTAATAACAATAGTTAATAAATAAATCATTAAAGGAATAATAGATTTGTAATTTATGTAAAATATAAATTTAATAGTTATACTTATTATTTAATCACTTTATTACTTATTTAATCACTTTATTAATTTTATTTAATTTTACTATCAAAGACTTAATAAACTTGTGAAAAATCACTTTATTCTGATATTGTTATGTTTTATATTTATAGTTATTAAATTTACTGTAAAGACGACTCAGGAACCATTGAGGCTGTTCAAAAAGGAAATTTTATAAAAAGTTACACCGTGGTAACTGCGGTGCAAAAATTTATTTCAGGTCAAAATGTATTGTTATTATAAAATTAACATTTTTGGCACTTGATTATTATTATTGGACAACGAAACAATAGTGACACGTGCATAATTGTGATTACGCTGTTCGAAAAAAGAATACTCTATCGCCTTACCTATTTAAAAATAAAATTCGTGAAAAGTTAGTATGAGCACTAAGAAATTTGGAGGTAAGTCAAAACAAAGATTAGTTTAAGGGTTTTCATCTAGCAAGTTATTTCAATGTTTACTTCAATTAATAGAAAGTTCAAAAAGCGCGGCAGCTCGCGCAACCAAAAAATCCGGTAAGAATTAATTTGAATCCAAAAAAAAATTCCGGTTATATTTTATTTATTATTATGTCTTTTCTAACAATAACAACAGACGATCCCTCTAAGTGGAAACCGGGGCAGACGATGCCGACGGCTGTCCCTTGGTTATTCTTGGATGAATTAGGAGTCTGGGATAAATCAGATAAAGGAAATAAACCCAAACCCTCTCAATCACCATCTCAAACACCGGTTCAAAAACCAATCCCAAAGCTAACTTCAAATAACAAGTTTACTGATCCAACACCTAAGCCAACCCCCAAAACAACCCCAAAGTCAACCCCTAACTCAACACCCAAGTCAATGTCAATTGCAAAAGCAACGCCCAAGACAACTCACAAGGCAGTGCCCAAACAAGTTGTCAATAATAAAAAAACTGTTTCACAAACCGTTACTGAATCAAGACCAACCACCAAAACCACTAAGACCGGCTCTCAACCGATATACGAACAAACGATGCCCACGGCAGTTCCGTGGTTATTCCTTGATGAAATGGGAGTATGGGATAATTTAGATAAGAATGACAAGAAGAAATCATTCAATTCCAACTTAGCAAACGAAAATTCTACATTCAGTGCCAAGCCCGCTAAAACAAGTCCCAGCCACAAATCTGTTAATACAAATAATACAAATACAAGTTTCAAAACCAAATCCATTAATACAAATTCAAGTACCAAATCCATTAATACAAATTCAAGTACCAAATCCATTAATTTAAATTCAAGTACCAAATCTGTTAATACAAATTCCAGAACTAAGTCCATTAATACAAATTCCATTATTAAATCCGAGTCCGTTAATGTTAATACAAATTTTAGCACCAAATCTTTTAATAATACAAATGCAACAAAAAATAACTCTACAGTCTTTCACAAGAATTATTCAACTGTCTCAAAGAATTCCGCCAATGTTTCAGTAAAAGCAGTCACTCCAAAGCCGAAAGCTTTACCCGTACCATCAGCGGCAATTTCAATGACAATTCCAACGCACGCAATACAATCAAAATCAGAGTCAAAAGGGATCAATTCGAGATACACTCAACCTAAATCAGCACTCACTTCTAAAGTAGTATCAGTTCAGAAAACGGTAAATTCAATGAATAAAGGATCACCCATCCCTAAAAAATCACATATAACAAAAGTTGCAACATCTAATTATACATTAAATAAGGCTACATTACCAAAATCCAACCAAACTAAATCGGGTTCATTAAATTATAATAATAATGGATCAAGATCATCAGAAAAAGTTATTGGTAAAAAGCGAGAGGTTTCACCCGAACCTCTTCGTCCTGCCAAACGTAGGAATACAGATCGTAATAATTTGGAAGGATTGGATCAAAGGCAAATATCATCGATCATTCAATCAATGTTTCCACGTAGAAATGCTCGAACATATTATGACGATGATGATGATGATGATGACTTGATGGAAGCCACAGGATATGAGGTTATAAGAGAAGAAGCAGTCAGTAGTAAATTGGCGAAAAAAGAAGATGATGAACAAGAACGTCTTGATCAGCGAAGACGTCTTCTTAAAGCCAAAAAGAACAAAGAAATCGAGTACTAAAAAAATTTTAAAAATTTTAGATAGGGTTAAATTAAAATATTAAAAATATTAAAAGTAAAATCAACATTTTTTAAAAAATAATAATGTTGTAATGTTCAGGGCAGGAATATTAGTTCTAGCGGGTATGTATGTATCATGTATTAAAGTTGTTAATTTCTCCGATCAAAATTTTAACTCTTTCTTTTTTTAATGATTGTTTTTATAGATTTCTTAGATATTCGCTTTTATATTGTTATATTAGTTTTAAATTGGTTTGTTAGCAATAGTATTAATTTTGTGGTATTATTATTATTATTAGTTTTTTTTTTAAAAAAAATTTTTTTATTTTATTTTTGAAATTTTTTGAAAATTATTGAAAATTATTGACAATTATTGACAATTGTTGAAAATTATTGACGATTGTTGAAAATTATTGATGATTGTTGAAAATTATTGACAATTATTAATAATTATTGAAAATTGTTGAAAATTGTTGAATAGTAAATAAAATTATGCTTAATTCTTTAATATACAACAATTGTTATTAAATATATTTTCATATTTTCATATAATTTGAATACCAAAAATTTCATTTAAACCTTTTAGAATAGAGATTAACATGTATATAATAAATATTTAATTTAATTCTAAATATATTGATATTCAAATATATAAAAAATTACGTTATGTAAATAATATAATAAGTAAAATAATAAAAAGTCGTGTAACCATAATTAAATTAAATATAATTTAAAATACTTTGATTTTTTTTGAATTTTATAATTAAATAATATAAAATATCGAATATAATGAATAGAAAATCAATTCTTTCAATTTATCGACAATTATTAAGAGAAGTTCATAAGCAAGTAAATAATATTTCCTTTTTTTTTTTACACCCGATTCGATTAAACCTATCTATTATGAATAATAATAATATTAAATAATAATATCAAATAATAATATTAAATAATAATATCAAATAATAATATTAAATAATAATATTAAATAATAATATCAAATAATAATATTAAATAATAATATCATATTACATTTT
>PQFF01000024.1:18267-28267 GCA_003547095.1 Diversispora epigaea | reverse complement strand
ATGTTTAATTAATTATCGAATAAATTAAAAATTATCATCGCGTGATTATCAAATATTTCCCATAATTATGAATTAAAATATATTGCTAATAGTTTGATTAAAAAATATTAAATCTCTTTG
This sequence comes from Diversispora epigaea, assembly GCA_003547095.1. Classification (NCBI taxonomy): domain Eukaryota; kingdom Fungi; phylum Glomeromycota; class Glomeromycetes; order Diversisporales; family Diversisporaceae; genus Diversispora; species Diversispora epigaea. Next base: position 28,147 of record PQFF01000024.1, on the reverse strand, counting down.
TACTCATGGGAACTGATTTATTGTAAGTGAACATGACGAATAAAAAAATAATAAATTTTGTAAGCATTTGTTTACTTCTACACAGTTCACCTTGATTAAAACTTTGTCTCATTTAGCTGGAGTTTAGAGAATTATTATTTTTTTGTTTACTTGATCTAAAAATTCCTTACCAATGAGTCAACATACATTTCTTTAAAAATTAAATTAAATTAAAAATTAAAAAATTAAATTATTAAAAAAAAAACATAATCCAATAAATTAAATTAAAATAAACAATAAATAATAAATTAAGTAATAATGTGTCATGGCTTTTGTATAAATTATACAGTATAAACAATTCATTATTTATTTCCCCTTTATCTTTCATAATGATCTTTGTTTCATTTCAAATCTATAAAAGAATATAAAGAAATCTTTATAAATATGAATTTGAGAAGTATTGTATCGAGCATTGATTAATTACTATATATTAAAATGTCGACTCTATCACGGGATATTACGTATTGTATTATCTATTATGTATATTACGTTATGTTAGGCATTTTCTTACATTTTCTTACATTTTCTTACATTTCTTTGCATTTTGGGGACCCGGAACTTATTTCTTATTAAGGAAATACTTCTTTATTTTGACAAAAGGTAAATGTTTACATGAAAATGATCTAATTTGAACACAAATTTATGCACGAATTTGAAGCTGGCGAAAAGTGATAATCATAAATCAAGATATCTACTAAGTCAATCTCTTCATTTTCTACTCTCTCTTCTTCTTTTAATATATTATTATTGTATTATCATTTTTTCCTCCATTTTTTTTTTTTTTTTTTTAAAAAAAAACTTTTGAATTTAGTATTATGCCTGTGAGTAAAATTCTGAATCTTATTTTATTATTACAAATTCGATGACTATATTAATATTAATATATATTTATTTAATTTTAATTTTAATTTTTTTATTTAGCNAATATGAATTTGAGAAGTATTGTATCGAGCATTGATTAATTACTATATATTAAAATGTCGACTCTATCACGGGATATTACGTATTGTATTATCTATTATGTATATTACGTTATGTTAGGCATTTTCTTACATTTTCTTACATTTTCTTACATTTCTTTGCATTTTGGGGACCCGGAACTTATTTCTTATTAAGGAAATACTTCTTTATTTTGACAAAAGGTAAATGTTTACATGAAAATGATCTAATTTGAACACAAATTTATGCACGAATTTGAAGCTGGCGAAAAGTGATAATCATAAATCAAGATATCTACTAAGTCAATCTCTTCATTTTCTACTCTCTCTTCTTCTTTTAATATATTATTATTGTATTATCATTTTTTCCTCCATTTTTTTTTTTTTTTTTTTAAAAAAAAACTTTTGAATTTAGTATTATGCCTGTGAGTAAAATTCTGAATCTTATTTTATTATTACAAATTCGATGACTATATTAATATTAATATATATTTATTTAATTTTAATTTTAATTTTTTTATTTAGCATTCTGACGAAGAATATAGTCTTCATGCCAGTCCTTTAATCAACGATATAGAGTAAGTTTTCGTTAAACATTTATATTCTTATATATTTGAAAATTATATATAAATACTTATTTTTATTTGATATTTATTTTATATTTAGGAACGGAGACGAAATGCTCGATGATCCTGTTCATGATAATCGTCCACGTTTATTGATAATGGGTCTGAGGAGGTGGGTAAGAAAGACTCCAAAATATAAATTATTATTATCATTCCCATTATTTTATTATTCATAAAATAAAATAAAATAAAAATATACAGTATAGATCGATTTATATATATATATATAAGTATAATTTTTAAGAATAACTAATATTTTAGGAATAACTAATATATTTAATATTTAATATATTTGATATATTTGATATATTTGATATATTTGATATATTTGATATATTTGATATATTTAATATATTTAATATATTTAATATATTTAATATATATGATTATAATAGAAGTGGCAAATCTAGCATCCAAAAAGTGGTCTTTCATAAGATGCCAGCAAATGAAACACTCTTCCTTGAGAGTACTAATAAAGTCGTCAAAGAAAACATAACGTAACGTAATCCAATTTCCGCAGATCATTAACCATATAAGGTTTATATTGATGATTTGATTTGATAATAATTTTCATAATTTTTATAGTTCATTCATTGATTTTCAAGTTTGGGATTTTCCTGGACAAATTGATTATTTCGATCCATCATATGATTCAAATGTAATTTTTGGAGAATATGGTGCATTGATTTTTGTGATAGATGCCCAAGTAAGTTATTTTTTTGATATTTCGTTTTCTTTTTTAATTAAATAATTATTATTGTACAATTTACCTAATAAGTAATAATAATAATAATAATAATAATAATAATAATAATAATAATAATAATAAAAGAAAAAAGAGAGAGATTTTTTTTTAATAATAATAATAATAATAATAATAATGATAATAATAATAATAAATAATAAAATAATAATGAAAAAAATAATTAGGATGATTATAGTGAAGCATTAATACGACTTCATCAAACAGTGACGAGAGCTTATAATGTCAATAATGATTTGATCTTTGAAGTATTTATACATAAAGTAGATGCTTTATCAGATGAATACAAGATTGATACTCAACGTGAAATTCAACAAAGGACCACAGATGAATTGGCAGATTTTGGATTGGAAAATGTTCCAATAAGTTTTTATTTGACTAGCATTTATGATCATTCAATTTTTGAAGCATTTAGTAAGGTGATTCAAAAGCTTATACCACAATTACCAACTTTAGAAAATTTATTAAATATATTATGTGCTGTAAGTAATAAATTAATTTATTTTATATCTTTGATATTATAAATTTTTAATAATTGTTAATAATTTTTAATAACTTTTAATAACTTTTAATAATTAATAACTTTTAATAATTAATAATTTTTATGATTAATAATTTTTATGATTAATAATTTTTATGTAATTAATTGATTAATCTCTCTCGTCTCAGAATTCTGGAATAGAGAAAGCATTCTTATTTGATGTCAATTCCAAGATTTATATTGCCACGGATAGTTCACCTGTAGACATGCAATCTTATGAAATTTGTAGTGATATGATCGATGTTATTATTGATATTTCAGAGATTTATGGGTAAATTTTATTGTCTCTCTCTCTTCTCTTCGCTTACTTAATAATAAAGATAAATAATAATATTTTATATATCAAATAATTTCTAATAGAAGAACAAATAATTCTTATCGTGAAGAAGTATACAATGAAGATCATTCACAAGCGAATACAAATGGAACTACAAATAATACAAACGGAAATTATGGTGCAATAACCGAAACCGCAAATGATGCTGAATCATTAATTAAGTTGAGCAATGAAATGATATTATGTCTCAGAGGTGTTAATCGGTAAATTTTTAATTTTTAATATTGAATATTATATTTTATTTATTTCATTTTATTTTCTCTAACATTATAAATATCATAAATATTATATATATTATAAATATTATAAATATTATATATATTATAAATATTATATATATTATAAATATTATATATATTATAAATATTATATTTATTATATACATGATACAATTTTAACAATTTGACAATTTGTTCAGATTTCTCGCATTAGTTTGTCTTCTTCGATCTGATAATTTTGAAATGCATGGATTAATAGATTATAATTTTCAATGCTTTAAACAAGCTATATCGGATGTTTTTGAATTAAAACGTCGTGGTACTGAGAGACTTCGACACGAGAGAATGCGATTGGTGAATGATGAAAATGTTGGTGGATAATGAAAATAACTTTTATTTGTTACTTGGATTTTCTTTAGTATTATTTATTATTATCATAAGACATTATTATTATTTTATTTTATTTTTTTATTTTTATTATTATTTAAAATTTTTGTATATTATTTGTATTTTCTCTTTCCAAATTTAATAAATTTAATAACTTTAATAACTTTAATTTTAATAATTTTAATAACTTTAATAAACTTTAATAACTTTAATAACTTTAATAATAATTTTATTTAATATTGTCATAAATTATCATCAAATAATTTATTTTCATCAATAATCCATTTATTAGCTTCGTGAATAGAAAATCTTCGACATCCTAAATATACAAGTCCTTGAAGTAAACAATCCGCAAGATCATCCTTTTTTTTGGAATTATTAAAATAATTCGTTAATTCCTTTGAACAAAGATTGGCATGATCCTTTACCCAATATTGAGCTATTAATTTCGAAAAATTCTTTTTTCTTCCTCTAACTTTACGTTCATCTTGTCCAAGGAGGTATTCTTTAATTTCCGATTTCTTTCCTAAATCACGTAACCAATTGGCAATTTCATCACCTGAATATTCGGAATTGATTTCTTTTTTAATCATTTGATTTAAGTATTGATAGGTTGTTGTAGGAAAACTACTCTTTACTTCAAATTGTTGACCGTTATCACGTAATATGGTTAAAATTGTAAATAACATTGATTCTATTGTCATCACATTTGTTATGAGAGCTGAAGAAAATCTTCGAAAAATTTGACGTTCTATAATAAATAAATCTACTATTTCTCGTTCACTAATCTTCTCATCACCACTCTTTTCACCGCTAATATTTGATTTTGGTAAAAATGTTTGATTAACCAAAGGAATTAATTGATTAATAATATCCTCGGGTTCAAAAGATTTAAGTTCCAAAGTTATTTTTTTCCAATCTAAAATTTTGTAATCCGATGTTATATGAATATACGCCAAATTCTTTATTCCAATGTCAATCGATATAATGGATCTAGGTAAAGAAGAGCCCACGACTTTTAAATTTTCATTAGTATTACCGTTATTATCATTATTATTATTATTATTATTATTAACTAATTTCACTGTATGTTCAAGTTGTTCCTGAAGATAAGTTACTATCAAATGTCGAGAAAGGTGACGTGACATACACAATTTGTTGCGTTGAGCTATTGTTAAGCCACATCTATAAACTAAGTTTTCTAATTCAATTCTTGAAAGTTTTTTAAAACTAAAAAAATAAATATTTCGGATTAATTATCGGAACTTTAATAATAATGATGCTAACCTTATAAAAATATGTAATACCGTTCAGCAAGTTTTGTTATATTCATCTTCTATATTATTCAAAACAACGTGCTAAATTTAATTGTCAGGGGTAATGTTTTCGATTTCATCCCATGTGAAAATTTTCGGATCACTTTTTCAAATAATGGGCCAATCAAATTTGAAGGGGAGTTAGGGTAAAAATATAAGGGTGACAGGATAAGAGTCCTCTTTTCATTTGATAATTTTTTTTTTACTCAAGAATGAAAAAAAGCACAGTATCTAAAGATTCCGAAGATTCTCAACCTTGGACAGAAAAATAGTAAGACGCGTAAAATTTGAATTAAATCAAAGAAACATGAATTTCTGGTTAAAATATTATTTTTAAAAAAAAGTCGACCTAAATCCTTAGAAGATGTAAGTGCCCAAGAAGAAACTGTAGCTGTATTAAGAAAAACGGTTTTATCTCAAAATGTATGTAAAGAATTAAGGTTAAATACGTCACGTGAAATGTTTATAAAAATTGGTTAACAAAATAAAAAAAATATAACAGTTACCTCATATGTTGTTTTACGGTCCCCCGGGAACTGGTAAAACATCAACTATCTTGGCAATCGCTCGAGAGCTTTATGGGTGAATTTTTAGATCTATGCTTAATTATATTATATTATATTATATCAATTAATCATATACTTCATATATTCTATTTATGTAAGAGTGGAAAATATGAGACTTCGAGTGAAAGAGTTGAATGCATCAGATGATCGAGGAATTGATGTCATCAGAGTAAAAGTAAAGAAATTTGCGCGTACGGTAATCAGTAAAAACACACGGTAAACGCGTATTCTATTATATTCGTGATTTGTTTGTTTGTGATATTTTTGGTTTGTTTGTAATAATTGATTATGATATTTTTTTGTTGTTTTGTGATAATGTTATCTAATAGTGGACCACCATATAAAATCATAATATTGGATGAAGCGGATTCAATGACTTATGATGCTCAAGCAGCTTTAAGACGTTTAATGGAAGATTCTTCAAATACTACGCGTTTTTGTTTAATTTGTAATTATGTCACTCGGTATAATATTTAGTCAATTAATCATTATTTTATTTATTTATTTATTTATTTATTTTAAAATTATATTATAAACTAATAATAATATAATAATAATGGGATGATGATTATGATTATTAAAGAATTATAGAACCGATAGTCTCTCGTTGCGCTCAATTTAGGTTCAAACCATTGGATACATCAAGTTCGAAATCCCGACTTGAAATGATTTGTGCAAAAGAAGGAATGATTTGTGATTCTCAGGTAATTTTATATTTTACACATATATATATATATATTTGATATATTATTCAATTTTAAATTATTTTAAATTATTATTATTATTATTGAATTATTAAATTATTTATTATAGACATTAGATGAATTAGTAAGAGTATCTAATGGAGATTTAAGAACAGCAATTACTTATCTCCAAACTGCTAATACATTATTCAAGAATGAAATGATTACTTTAGAATTTGTGAGAGAATTAGCGGGAGTAATTATTATTATTATTATTATTATTATTATTATTATTATTATTATTATTATTATTATTATTATTATTATTATTATTATTATTATTATTATTATTATTATTATTATTATTATTAACTTAATAATATTATTTTATTAATTAGTTTATACAGCCTGATGCCATTGAACAACTTATTCAAAGTGCGGAAAGTCATTCATTTAATAAAATTGAAAACACCGTTTCTCAGTTCTTTTTATCTGGATATTCTGCTGTTCAATTATTATTTCAAGTATGTATTCTATTTTTATTTTTATTTTTATTTTTATTTTTTAATTTTTAATTTAATTAATACAATTAATGTCAATTAATAATAGATTCAAGATCAAATTATATATGATAATACTGGTAGATTTACAGAAATTCAAAAAGCAAAAATAGCGATGTATATTGGTGAAATCGATAAATACTTATCTGAAGGATGTGATGAACATTTACAAGTTTTAAATTTAATTGTTACTATTTCTAAAAATATATCAAATTATGAAACAATGGATTTTGATTAAAGAAGTAATGTGAAGAGTGTGATGTAGAGAGTGTGATGTAGAGAGTGTGATGTAGAGAGTGTCAATGTAAATAATCATATCAAAAGTAATATTAGTAAATAAATAAATAAATAATATAAAAATAAATAATTACATTTTATTACATTTGAAATTTATTATAATTTTATGATCTTGTATCAAGTCAGGTTTATTTATTTGTAAAATATTGTAATTAACTATAATTAATTCAAATCAACTATAATTAACTAGTTACAGATTATTATAAAAGGACAATAGAATAAACATAATAATAATTCAATTCATTGACAAGATCAAAACAATTAGGATAAATAAAATATATTATAAAATAAAATTCAGAAGAAAAAAAAAATAAAATAAAATATTGTAATACATATATTATACCAATTTATAATAATAATTTATTTAATAAAAATTTTTTTTTTTCTTTTATATTGATTTTAATGTTTGGAATCACTGGGAATATGGGATTTTTTGAAATCATCTTGAGGTACACTTTCATAACTTGGTGGTAAAGAAACTGTATAAGCAGGAACTGGAGTATAATAAACAATATAACCATTTTCTGGAATATTGTCATATTGCTTTTCAACCTTAAGTTTTTGATAATAAGCCCATACTGCCATACAGAAATGAAGCTAAATATATATATATATATAATAGAAAAAATAAATATATATTAGATTCAAATAATGACAAAATATGCCAATTTTACATAATGTAACGAAATATTTTTATACATACATCAATGAGACATGTTATTCCAAGAAACACAACCATTGCAGCTGCGGTCTTTTTATACCAATCCATACATTGTTCCAAATCTAATTCCATATCTGGTGGTTTGTTTTCAATTATTCCTTGACAAACATCTTTGTCAATATAGAAAGCTAAAATAGAAAAGGCAATTGAAACGGAAAATCCTAATACAAGTTGCCACCAATAAAAGATTGAGTAGATCCTCACATAATTGACCTTGTTCTATAAAAATAAAATTATATTATTATTATCATTATTAAATCTTTGATCAAATCAAATCAAATCAAAAAAAATCAAATAAAAGTAAAATAAATAAAAAATAAAATAAAATAAAATAATAAATTTATATACCTTTATTACACCATAAAGACCCGCGATGCAAGCAATTGCTGCCCCAATGTAATATGTAGATAAAACACTATAAACCATTCCGAATTTTTCTCCCATTTTTGAAAATCGATAAGCGTTGGTCATATACGATAACTATGTGTTGTGTGTGTGAATAATAAAAGTCATTATTAACAAAAATTAAAAATATGGCATCGTCAAAGTTTTTTTTCGACATATTTATCATACTTACAATTCCAAAAGCGGCCAATATGAAAGTGGCCGTTCTATAAAATATAAAAATACAAAAAAATCATAACAAAATTATTATTATTATTATTATTATTAGTTTAAAAATAAAAGATTAAATAATATATGTTTGCGTGTCATTCATAAATCATTTAAATCTTTTCGTAAAGGTTAAAACCTTACCTCAGACCAATGCAGAAACAACACTTATTTAACATGTTTACAAAATTTCAAAATTTCAAATTTCAAATTTCAAAATGAATATATATGTATATAATATAATAATATTTATAATAATATAAAAAATGAAGGCAAGTTTTTTTGAGGGGATTTATTTCAATGATGATAAATAATATAAATAATTTATATAAATTTTATGCATTGTACAACATTGATTGATTTGTAAGAAGGAAATACAAATACGTTTTTATCATGATAATATAAAAACCGAATTCTATTTTTATTTTCTCTATTTTGGTGTACTCCATTTATCATCGTTGTTGTTTAATTTAGTAATTTTGGTTCATACAAATATTTGGTTTTTAACTTTATTATTTCTTTATTTCTTTATTTCATTTTTTCTTTATATATTTTTATCTCTTATCTCTTTACATATTTATCTTAAATAATTTTCATAAATTCTTTTTTGAATCTTATGCCAATTTGGGTTTAAATGCTCAATTAAACTTGTTTAAAGGGGATCAAAATTGATCATCCTTATCCAAGTCTTGGCCAATGTCAAACTTTTCAATTTGGTTTATATTGAGAGTTAAGTATTGAAAAAGGATATTTCTTGTTGCATAGCATAGTACTAGTCAAATAGAAAAAAAATAAAATGAATTTATATAAATAGAATTCTGATTGATGGCAAATTTTGCTAAGATGTATTAAATATAGGCAGTTGTTTCATAAGCAAGAATTTTTGATTTATTCTAATTTATAACTAGGAATTTCTATTTCATAAATAAATAGGATTTTTGAATTGTGTTATTATTAAGATTCTAATTTTTTTTTTTCATTTGACCTGTACAATATAACACTGGTCTATACATGTTGCTCAAATTATTTTTCAAAATTTCAAATTCCAAATTACTATTAAACTATTATAGAAAAATTCAAAATTTCAAATTATTTTACTATGCTGAATATAAACAACATACATATACTGTATATACACCAACCTGCCAAAAGTATCCGGACAGTTGTTTTTTTTCAAATTTATTAATAAATTTTAAAAGTAAATTGTGGCACAAAGAATGATTTAAATTGCACAAACTTTTTTTTAAAAGAATCTCCTGATCAAGGGCTATTATAT
>PQFF01000024.1:2863-15668 GCA_003547095.1 Diversispora epigaea | reverse complement strand
ATATAATAGCCCTTGATCAGGAGATTCTTTTAAAAAAAAGTTTGTGCAATTTAAATCATTCTTTGTGCCACAATTTACTTTTAAAATTTATTAATAAATTTGAAAAAAAACAACTGTCCGGATACTTTTGGCAGGTTGGTGTATGTCATCAAAACTATTGAATTGAGTTAGATGTAATTAAAATTAAGAAAAATTGAAGTTGAGTCAAGGTAAATTTTGATTTTTACTAGTGATTAATGTAATTAGTTGAGTCAGATGTTATTATCAGATAGAATTACCATAGCAGAAATATATTAAAACATATAACTATTATATTATTTAACCTTGTATTTTAATAGAAATTATTATTTAACAAATAAGAATATAAATATTCACTAGTCGAAATGAGGCAAATCAGCAATATCAAAATTCGGCTGACTTTCGGCTGATTGTCAAAAAAAATCAGCCTAAATTCGGCCATTAATAAATTTCAGCCAAAATTCGGAAATTCCGAATTTTGATCAAAACTTAAAAATCAACTTTAAGTTAAGTTTCGACCAAAATTTGGAATTTCTGAATTTGTGCTGAAATTTGGTACAATATTTTGATATGCTATTTTGTTGTCGAAATGGACATTTCGGAAATATAAAATTTCGGAACAATTCTGCCTAAATTCAGCTTATCCATTTCGAAAATATGATATTTCAGCTTATTAATAAAATTCAGCAAAAATTCGAAATTTATTAAAAGAATTCTTGTTTCTTACCGATTATTAGACATTTAGGAATTATATATAAAATAAGCATATTTCATTCACAATATTGTAAGCGAAATAAGGCAAATCGGCAATATCAAAATTCAGTTAACTTTTGGCTGATTGTTAAAAAAAAATCAGCTCTTAGAAATTTTAGAAAATTTTAAAGTGATTTTTAAGTTTCGACCAAAATTCGGAATTTTCGAATTCGTGCTGAAATTTATACAATATTTTGATATCGTTTTACTGCCAAAATGTCAATTTCGGAAATATACTCTTTTCGCAAAAATTTATCTTAAATTCGACCGTTAATAAATTTTAGCCAAAATTCAGAATTTCAGATTTTAGTTTCAACCAAAATTCAGAATTTTCGAATTCGTGCTGAAATTTATACAATATTTTGATGCTGTTTTACTGCCAAAATGTCAATTTCAGAAATATACTCTTCGCAAAAATTTATCTTATCATTTCGGAAAAAAAATTACTGAATTCGAATGATTTTAATGCAAAATTTCTAATTTATCATTTATTTCTGATTTATTATGTATTTATGAAAATTTTAATAAAATTACATAATCCTAATCATTTCGAAATAAAATAAGAAAGATAATTTTTAGTGTAAATTATATTTTCTATTTATTGGATTTACTGCCAAATATTCTTTAGCATTTTTACGATCTGAAATTTTATACTTAACCGGTACAAATCGTCCAAGAATATGATGGACTGGAATAATACAATCTCAGCTTTTAGGATAAAATTCAGTATCCCATAATTCGACATTACATATTTGTTCTTTATTTACGCTGAAATAAAACCGATTCTTGATTTTTTTGTACCAACGAACATGATTTTCCATATTTATTCTATTTGTACTTATTTCATGAACAAAAAAGAACTGAATTTGACCCGGATAAATATCAATACTATCATCTTCAGATGCAAATTTAGCTAGAATATATGAGCTTTTTTGATGTCTAGGTGAAAATGTCGAACCAAATATTTCGGAACCAATTCGGCAGCGACAATATTTGTTTATTTTTAATGGAATTATTATTGAATTTAAAGAATCGGTTTCAAATGGCTTCCGAAATTTCAAGTTTTCATATGTATCATTATAATAAGCAATCATTAGATCTAAAATTCCATCTGCCGAAAGTGGAATATTTTCTGAAAATGGTTTCAACATTTCACCTGGAAATGGTTCTTTTCCAGAAATAGTTAATTCTTGAATTGTTCTCGAATACTTCCAGAATCTTCTCATTTCATCATGACCAAATTGATCCATTTTTGAAAGAGATCTGACAGATTGACGAGTATTAAGAATTTCTAGGCCTTTTGAATTATTTTCAGTATATATCATCTTATTTATTCTATTGTCATTGATTAATCGACGCATTAGCTCTAGTTCGATTTGCCGATGACTATTGGGTAGCGAACCTAATAAGCAAAAAATCAGAAAAAAATCAGAAAAAAATAATTAGAAAAAAATAATCAGAAAAAAATAATCAAAAAATAATAATCAAAAAATAATCAAAAAATAATCAAAAAATAATCAAAGTATATTAATTTACCAAGTATTCCATTCATTCTTTCAAATGAAAAGTACCAAAAAGCATATAATGGACCAAAATCGTACGAACATGCACTTAAATGAAGCGACAAGTGAAGATTTAGTGTTATTACATTTCTTCCATATTTTTTCTCAATTAACATTACAACATCTACTATTTTCTTATGAATTTCATCTAAAGATTTAGTTTCTAGAATTCGATTTACAAAAAGATGACAAATTCGAACAAAATATGTAAGAATCTTCCTATCTACTTCTTCTAAATACTTCCAAAGTACTACAGTAGCATAAATTGAAATAAAAATTCTCCATTGATCGACAGTAAAATTAGAAAAACCTTCATCACAGTAGATTTTTCCCAGAATTCGACCCAAATTAGCGGGAACTTGAAATTCATTCATTTTTTTTTGAATATTATTTAAATTATTTGATGATAAAACTCCCATATCTATCCAAATTCGTTTCACAATCCATTTTGCAATACCCAAAAATAAACAATGCATAGGATCAACTGTTATAAATCGAATTGGGTCAAAATAAGGTAGGCGCAACAATTCTGACCATCTTACTCCACTATTTTTTGTAAATTTCTTTCTAGCAGAATCTGAATTGCAACCTCTCCATTTTAAAGCATTTTCAAGATACTTGGATGAATCTTTTGCAATAAACCAATTGTCCATATCATCCATTCCAACAAAATTATGTTACCGATTTTCGTAATTTGCCTTTTTTTCGCATCGATGACAAGATACTAATGCCGAAATGTGACCACAAATTTTTCTAACAGCAGGTACATCACAAGAAACTAATATTAAAGCTGCCCGGATTTTCTTTCCATTCGGACAATTATTTGTCTTATTTAGAATAATTCCATTCCAAAGTGATTCCAATTCATCCACAATTGGTGCCAAATAATGATTTATTTTATGTAGGCTAACTTCATTTGGACCTGGCAATAATCCAAGAATTAGTAGATTTTCGCGCTTAAATCAGATATATCTGGGCAGATTACAAATTGCAGCATAAATTACTCCAGTACTATGAATAGTACCATCATAAGGTTGAAACCAGTCAAGATTTATCATTAAACCAAGATGTGAATCCGCTGTCTCATTTCGGAAGAAATTCGGCGAATTTTCGTCATTTGTTTCTTTAAAACTCTTTCAAATTTGACCATCATAAATATCTGATAAAATTTCATCAGAGTTCGTCCGATTTAACAAATGTCGAAGGAAATTTTCGAAATTCAGATGATTATAAAATACCATCAATTGTTGTCGAATTCTGGCAAATGGATAAACCAACTTGAATTTTAACTTAAATCTATCTATTGTTGGAACTTGTTCGGATAATATTGTTTGGCATTGGCGATTTCGTCTAGTTGCTGAATTTAGAAATTCGACGTGCCGACATTTCATGACGGAATTGGTATCATTTTCTTTATAATCTTCCACTTCTTGCTTATTATAAAACTTATGGCATTTCGGACATGTAGGAAAAGAGTAAAAATCATCTCTTAATCCAAGTTCTTTTTTTGTCATATATATTGAATTAGGAAAAGTATCAAATTCGGAATTGCCGATTTCCGATAACAATAATTTAATGAACTTTATTAACGATTCTGTGGCAGTTTCAGGTAAGTTGAATTTTATTCGGAAGCTCATTATCCATAATAGAATCCATAAATATGAATTATTATTTGTCGATTTTGGATCAATCGGTTCATCAGGATCATAATTTGGTGATGAATAATCTTCAAAAATATTAGAAAATTCATAAGTCGATTCTTCTTCACTTTCGATACTTATTTCTTCCATTTCTTCCATTTCATCTTCAGAAGAAATATTTAAAACTTCATCATCAGTGATTATGTTAGAAATTTCAACCGAAATTGGTTGATTTGTATATTTTTTTGGACGTATTCTAGGCAAGAAGGTAAGATTTGGGATGTCATCCTTTTTTATTTCTAGTAAATTAACATCTTGCGTAAGTGTAGTTGATTTTGATGATGAAGATTCATCAATTCGTTCACTTTCTTCGATTTTTTGCTGATTTTGGAAAGATTCTATTGAAATTTCTGATGCCTCGTTAGACAAATCATGAATCACCTTTGTGCGAGGATCTATTAATCTTCCATTACATTTCGGACAATTACATAAAACTAATTTACTACTACTTGATGATTGATTTGAGGTTGATTCTTTACCAAGTATATTAGAAATTGATCTATTTCTACTATTTCTATTTCTATTCGAAGATGTATCATCTTCATATAATACAGAAGCTAATGATCTTTTTCTCCTAAATTAATATTATTTTTTCTAAATTATTTTTGAAATTTTTTAAAAAATAAAAAGAAATATTCTAAAAATATTCTAAAAATATTCAAAAAATCAATAAATAATAAGATCAGAAAAAAATCAATAAGATTTTTGAATCCGAAATTATTTTGATGTAAGAATGGTGTAAGAATAGTGTAAAAATAGAGTAAGAATAATGTAAAAATAGCGTAAGAATAGCGTAAGAATAATGTAAAAATAGCGTAAGAATAGTGTAAGAATAATAAAATTTGCAAATAAAAGTGTCTTTTTTTCGCTTTTACTTTAATTCATTACTTTTCCAATTACTCTCTAAAACATCCAATTACTTTCTGAAATATACTTGATTACATTTTTTTCTATTTTTTGCTATACTTTTTTATACTTTTTTCATTCTGCTTTTTTCTTCTACTTTTTATATACTTTTATATACTTTTTTCGTTTTATTTTTTCGCGTTTTCTCTTTTCTCCTTTTTTTTCATTTTTCTTTCTCTTTTCTCCTTTTTTTCATTCTTCTTTCTATTATTTCTTATTTTTTTTTCTTCTTTCTATTATTTCTTTCTTCTTTCTATTATTTTTTCTTCTTTCTATTATTTCTTTCTTCTTTTTATTATTTCTTATTTTTTTTTTCTTTCCACTTTTTTTTTCTTATAATGTCTCAAGAATCGCGAATACCGCGAATTCATATAAAAAGACGCGTTGAGCTTTCTTCTTTGCAAAATGAACCTTCTTCTGCTCATAATGAGCCAGAATCTTCTGAAACTTCTAAAAAAAGTGTTGATATTTCTTCTTTAAAAGAAAAATACAATATTCATCTACCACGATCATATAAGGAACAGACTTCTGCTCCTCAAACTGTACACTTTTCAGAAGAACTTGAAAGTACAATTCCAGAGACAGTAGACGAATTAAAAACTGGTAAATACTTATATATATTCTATTTGCTGCATTGTTTTCGAAATGAGCTCTGTTTCACAAAATATGCTTCCGGATTTTATCTCATTTTCAGAAAATCGAAAATTAAAAGAGGAAATTGCCAAACTTAAAAGGCAAAACTCTCAAATGGAAATTGATTTTGAAGAAAAATTAGAAAAAAGTCAAGAAAATATAAACCAAATGAAGGAAGAAATAGATTTTCTGGCTAATATTAATCAACAATTCGGTGCTGAAAATGATCAGCCCATAAAAAATCTTGATCGATTTCGAAAATATCAAATTCCAGAATCTATTTCGGTAAGATCCAGTCCAGGTGATTCTGGTATCGAATCTGAAATAATTCCTTCAAAACGTCCAAAAGGACGAAAATTAAAATCCAAAAAAATCGCCAAAACAAATAAAGGAAAAAGAGTGTTTGGCAATGATTCGGAAGAAGAAGATACTGAATCAGATGATGAAAAGAATGAAAAAGACGCCAGGGTTAGTAATTCAGTTAGCATTCAGAATGTGGTTTTAAGCAATTTCTTACTATTTTTTTTTATTTTTTTTATTTTTTACAGAATGAAATGAAAACAATTAATTCCGAATTTAGTCTTAACTACGACCAAACATTTACTAGTGCGAATAATTGCGAAATTTGTCGCAAATTAATTCCAGAATTACAAAAATCGTTAGCACCGAAATTTAGACTTTCGGTTACACAGTTAACGAAATGGCTCAATAGTATACATAAATCTCGACGAGCCACTGCGCGAATGCGTAATTCTGGAAAACTTCCAAAAGATCTTCGTCGTGTACATGCCAACAATCGGCAAAATGATGTATATAATTTATTATTTATAGTTATTACTTTTATTATGTCAATTATATACTAAATTATATGATTATATTCTGAATTTAGAAAAAACTTCGTCGTATTAAAGCGGCAAAAAAATTATTTAGAAAAAATGATCCTAATCTTACAGACTATGATAAAGAATCATTATTGCGAATGTTGGCGGATCGCGCCTTTTATTCATCAGAAATGTTCGATACCGACGAAGAAGATCGTTCGAAAACAGTAGTAAATGTTTATGATCTTTCCTGGCGGTCTGCGGAAGTTAATATTTATTTCTGAAATGTTACTGATTTATTACTGATTTATTATCGATTTATTACTAATATTTATTTTTTCTCTTTCAATTTATTACCGAAATATTACTAATACTTATTTTTTTTCTCTTTTTTTTTAATATTATATATATCCTTTTATTTATTACCGATTTATTATCGATTTATTATTGATATTTATTTTTTTTCTTTTTCGAAATATTACTAATATTTATTTTTTTTCTTTTTTTTTAATATTATATATATCCTTTTATTTATTACTGATTTATTATCGATTTATTATCGATTTATTAATGATTTTAATTTATTACCGAAATATTACTAATGCTTATTTTTTCTTTTTTTTTTTTTAATATTATATACAAAAAATTATATCTTTTTATTTATTATCGATTTTTTACCGATTTATTAATGATTTTATCTTTTCTCTTTCAATTTATTACCAAAATATTACTAATATTTATTTTTTCTCTTTTTTTAATATTATATATATCCTTTTATTTATTACTGATTTATTAATGATTTTATTTTTTTTCTATTACCGAAATATTACTAATACTTATTTTTTTTCTTTTTTTTTTAATATTATATATATTCTTTTATTTATTACCGATTTATTAATGATTTTATTTTTTTTCTATTACCGAAATATTACTAATACTTATTTTTTCTCTCTTTTTTTTAATATTATATACAAAAAATTATATTCTTTTATTTATTACTGATTTATTAATGATTTATTACTGATATTTATTTTTTCTCTTTCAAATTATTATCGAAATATTACTAATACTTATTTTTTTCTCTCTTTTTTTTTAATATTATATGCAAAAAAACCAATTTCTAATTTATTTCCGAAATGCTTTTATTCTTTAACAATTATTACTAATTTATTATCGATTTATTACCGAAATTTCCTTAATACTTATTTTTTTTAAATCTATTTTCACGTAATATTTAGCTAAAACACTTGCTCAGAAATGTACTTGATCCCAAATCGACTTCAAGTACTACTGCTCAATTACAACGGAAACGAAACTATTCCGATGAAATTCAGCGGTATGATTTCCCCCTCCAGCGAAAGCCCCTAATTGGGCATGTAATGAACAAGAAGATGTCGTTTATGACACCGAATTCGTGCAAACGGAGGGGGAAGATAAGCCGAGTTTTGCTAGTATTTCTAGTTCAAAAATTTCGGCCGAACAATAATAAGTATATAATATATAGACATTTATCAATATATTTTAGGATATTTTAATATTATTTTTATTATTTTTAATGATTATTTTTAGATTATTTAATAAAGAACATTAGCCATTTTCGTTTACTTACCGGATTTTGACCAATTCTTGAATAGTTGTTTCTGATTTCTATCAGAATTTTAACCAAGTTTACTGTCCGAATTTTGAATATTTGTTTCTGATTTCTATCAGAATTTTGACCAAGTTTACTTTCCGAATTTTGAATATTTGTTTTTGATTTCTATTAGAATTTTAACTAAGTTTTCTTTCCGATTTTTTAAATATTTGTTTCTGATTTCTATTAGAATTTTGACTAAGTTTTCTTTCCGATTTTTTGAATATTTGTTTCTGATTTCTATTAGAATTTTAACTAAGTTTTCTTTCCGATTTTTTGAATATTTCTTTCTGATTTCTAGAATTTTGACCAAGTTTACTTACCGGATTTTGACCAATTCTTGAATATTTCTTTCTGATTTCTATCGGAATTTTGACCAAGTTTACTTTCCATTTCTTACCGGATTTTGAATATTTGTTTCTAATTTCTATTAGAATTTTAACTAAGTTTTCTTTCTGATTTTTTGAATATTTGTTTCTGATTTCTATTAGAATTTTGACCAAGTTTACTTACTGTTTTCTTTCTGAATTTTGAATATTTCTTTCTAATTTCTATCAGAATTTTGACCAAGTTTACTTTTTGTTTTTTACCGGATTTTGAATATTTCTTTCTGATTTCTATCGGAATTTTGAATAAATTTATTTACTGAATTTTGAATATTTGTTTCTGATTTCTATTAGAATTTTGACCAAGTTTACTTACCGTTTTCTTTCCGATTTTTGAATATTTCTTTCTGATTTCTATCAGAATTTTGATCAAGTTTACTTACCGGATTTTGACCAATTCTTGAATATTTCTTTCTGATTTCTATCAGAATTTTGAATAAATTTACTTACCGGATTTTGAATATTTCTTTCTGATTTCTATCAGAATTTTGAATAAATTGACTTACTGGATTTTGAACAATTCTTGAATATTTTTTTCTGATTTCTATCAGAATTTTGAATAAATTTACTTACTGGATTTTGAATATTTTTTTCTGATTTCCATCAGAATTCTGAATAAATTTACTTACCGTTTTCTTTCCGAATTTTAAATATTTCTTTCTGATTGCTATCAGAATTTTGAATAAATTTACTTACCGTTTTCTTTCTGATTGTTGAATATTTCTTTCTGATTTCTATCAGAATTTTTATTACCGAATTTTTACCGATTGGCTGCCAATCGGCATAACAATTGGTAAAAAAAAAAAGAAAAATTTCGGTGACGTTGTTACCGGATAGAATTACCATAGCCAAAAACATATAATTATTATTTAACCCTATATTTTATTAGAAATAATTATTTAACAAATTGAAATATAAATATCAAAATAGTAATTTTATTAATAACGATTAGTAATAATTAATAACATTTATTAACATGTAAATAGAAAGACAAATATTTTAGTTACACACAATGTAAGTAACACAAGTCACATGTTCACGTGACATAGTTACACAAATATTATATAATTATTATTAATTATCATTAATTAGTATTACTTAGTATTAATTATTATTACATAGTATTAATTAACATTAATTATTAGTATAACAAATATTCTATATTTAGTAAGTTATATGGTAAATATATTAACCAATAGTATTAATGCACAGTAATGGCACAGTAGTCCAAAAAGTTATAAAAAGGATAGTTGTTCGACTTAGTTTCCTCAGCTTTTAACTTTAGAGTTTTAAGTTCAAGGAAGTTGGAAGTTAATATTATAATTATAAAAATATAATTGTATTATTAGGAAGTGACCATTAAATAAAATATTAATAAATATTAAATAAAAATAATTAAAGAGATTTATTATCGTATTTATTTGATATAATGTTTATTAAAAAGTTATTTAATAAAGGAAGTACTAATGAATTAAAGATGATATCTTTAATAAAAGATGGAAGTATCTAAAGTATGAATTATAAGGAAGTTATCTATAAAGGAAGTTCGTAATAAAGGAAGTTCTAAGTTTAATAATAAAGGATTTATTATTAAAGGGAGTTATTGATAAATAAAGTTATTAATAAAAGTAATTATTAATAATGAAGTTATTAATGAAAGTAACGAAGTTGTAATGACTTGGAAGAATAATTAGTTTGTTAGTTCTAACTAAAAACTAACTGGTGCCTTCTAAAAGTAAAGTAATAAACAAACTAAAAGTCTTGTACCNAGTTACACAAATATTATATAATTATTATTAATTATCATTAATTAGTATTACTTAGTATTAATTATTATTACATAGTATTAATTAACATTAATTATTAGTATAACAAATATTCTATATTTAGTAAGTTATATGGTAAATATATTAACCAATAGTATTAATGCACAGTAATGGCACAGTAGTCCAAAAAGTTATAAAAAGGATAGTTGTTCGACTTAGTTTCCTCAGCTTTTAACTTTAGAGTTTTAAGTTCAAGGAAGTTGGAAGTTAATATTATAATTATAAAAATATAATTGTATTATTAGGAAGTGACCATTAAATAAAATATTAATAAATATTAAATAAAAATAATTAAAGAGATTTATTATCGTATTTATTTGATATAATGTTTATTAAAAAGTTATTTAATAAAGGAAGTACTAATGAATTAAAGATGATATCTTTAATAAAAGATGGAAGTATCTAAAGTATGAATTATAAGGAAGTTATCTATAAAGGAAGTTCGTAATAAAGGAAGTTCTAAGTTTAATAATAAAGGATTTATTATTAAAGGGAGTTATTGATAAATAAAGTTATTAATAAAAGTAATTATTAATAATGAAGTTATTAATGAAAGTAACGAAGTTGTAATGACTTGGAAGAATAATTAGTTTGTTAGTTCTAACTAAAAACTAACTGGTGCCTTCTAAAAGTAAAGTAATAAACAAACTAAAAGTCTTGTACCTAACGGGAAGGACTATAAACTCCTTAAAAGAACCGTAAGTGGGATGTAGGAAAGTACACCCGCGACAGTTTGGTGCCTTCTAGCGGAAAGGAAAAGTGAATTTGAAAAGAAAATTGAATTAAAAAGTTAAATTGGAAAGGAAGTATTCTAAGGAAGTATTCTTAGGAAGATTCTAAAGGATAATTTAAAGAGTAAAATGTTGAATAATAGAGGAGAACTATTGTCAAAATTTTGGAAGAATCCGCAGTAAGAAAGGAAGTTAATTTTACAACTAAGTTGTAAAAAGGATGAAGGAAGTTATGTATTTGGGAGGAAGGAATTTTCATTAAATTTTAGAGTAAAGAATGTTAAGGACTGATCACCCTCGTATCATTCAAACTCTTAGGCAATGACAATAAGACCTGGTAATGCATGCATATTAAATATAAATGTTCACGAGTAAGGCAGAAATTAAGTCCTGAAAGGAATATGTTATATTTAGGTAAACTTTGTAAGACCTAGGAGGCAATATCAATAAGACCTGGAAGGCAAAAGTTGTAAATCCCGTAAGGTAGAATTTTGTAAGACTTGTAGGCAATACCAATAAGACCTAATGAAGCATCAATTCATAAATCCTGTAGGCAATGGCAATAAGGCCTAAAGAAAAATATTAAGGCAATGACAATAAGACCTGTGTAATGAAAATTCACCCAAAAGGAGAAACTTATTGTAAGAGGCTCCATCCTCTATAAATATTCCAATAAGGAGTATCTTCAATACAAAGATGTAATGAATAGAAAAAGATAAAAAGGGAAAAATACTTATTGTAAGAGGCTCTATCCTCTATAAATATTCCGATAAGAAGTACCTTTGAAGAAAGGATGCGACAAATAAGAAAATAAAAGTATAAGATTGATGAAGATCAATATTGAAAATGTTATAAAAAGAATGGATGAAGACTTTAGTGAAAAAGTAGAATCGAATAAAATATTTTAAGGAATAAATAAACCTGGAAAACTCAAGAAGACCACGACAGTATAGACCTATAAAAAGAGAATCAAGATCTCCAAGTCCAAACCTTAGAGAACTTTGGGAAGAAGTAAACTTAATACACCAAAACTTAAGAACTCAGTCAAGGTTACCATTCTCCATTGTAAGCACGCCTGGTATATCATCAAAGGAAGAATCTCCTGAAGAACATTCACCAAGGGAAGTTAACCAATCAATTGAACTAGATATAAAAGAAATTGAAGTAAAGTTACAAGAATTGGAAAAAGAAAGATTCCAAAGACTTGAAAAGATAAAAGAAAACAAAAGGTCTCAAAGGAACAGTAATAATCCGAAACTAGAAAATATTAAAGAAGAAGACGAACTGGAGTACCAAGAAGATTACCACGAAGAAGAAGAACAAAGAGAAGACGAAGTAGAGGAAGAGAGTGAACAAGACGCAGAAAGCGAAACAGAAAGAGATAATAAAAAGAAAATAATGACAGCTCCGATATTGATTAAACCTTCAACTTTCTATGGAGATGGAACTCAAGATCCATTAGAATGGATACAAGAATATGAAAAAGCCACAAGAGCGAACCAATGGAAGACCGGTGAAACTAAAAGAAATTATATGGAAGTATACCTAAAAGGAGATGCAGAAGAATGGTGGATCGAAGCATTGGAAGGAACAACAACATGGGAAGATATGAAGAAAAACTTTTTGGAAAGATTCTATAATAGAAAATGGAAGAACAAAATTTTAAACGAATTAGAAAGATTAAAGATAAGGAAGGATGAACCTATAAGAAGTTTTGCTAATATATTTTTGAGAAATTGTAATAAAATAGGTGAGATACCGGAAGATAGAAAAGTAGAATTATTTTTAAGAGGATTAACTCCAGAATTAGCCTCACTAGCTTTAACACACGATAAG
>PQFF01000237.1:140239-164563 GCA_003547095.1 Diversispora epigaea | reverse complement strand
CAACCTGGTATGATTTTTCCGAAACAAGGAATTATTGCTGTCCAACGTACAAATGCATTTATTAACAACCACAATCCATATATAACAGCGGCTTGTAGAGGAAATAATGATATTAAATTTATTTTAACACGAAAACTTGCCTTAGCTTATATTCACTATATTACAGACTATATTACCAAATTAGATATTAGTACTCATAGTTCTTTTTTAATGTGTGCTGCTACACTTGAAACTTTTCTTGCACAAAAACCTAATAATAATTCTTTAGATGTTATAAGTAAATCCCGTAAACTTGTAACAAAATGTCTTAACAAGATAATAGGTCAAACAGAACTTACAAGTCCACAAGTTTCGGCGTATTTACTAGGGATTAATGACCACTACACTCCAAACAAATTTATTTCTATTTATCTCAAAACTTTTACATCATATCTTACAAAAGAATGGATTAAATATCAAAATTCCACTGAATGTAATTGTGAATCTGACGATGAATTAGATACAAATGATGAACAAAATAATCAAGACATGACAACAGAAACATTCGTGATATCTACTTTTAATGGTAAATTAATGGCAACAAATCTTCGAATGAATTATCAATTCAGGGGTAATTCTTTACGTGGTATTAATCTTTATGATTATGCTGCCACAATTCGAAAAATTCCAATTAACTCATACGAACTTTCCATGTTGTCAAAGCAACAAAAAGGACAAAGGAATTCTCTTGCTCAAGATCGTTTTTACTTTCATGGAGGTGATAATGTCAATGATCGAGAACTCTCAACTAATAATATTCACCCACAATGCAAGTCTCATATACAAATTCATCGTAAACGTGAATCTGAAAGAATAGTAGTATTACAAGGTAAAATAATACCAAAAAAAAGTGATCTTGAAAATGCGGAATACTATAGTCTATGTATTCTTACATTATTTAAACCGTGGGAAACTGTTTATGACCTACGAGAAAATTATGGTTCATGGACTGAAGCATGTCAAGCCTTTTTGACTGATCCACATTTATCACCACGTTTACTATCTATAATTAATAATATTGAGCTACTACACAGATGTTCTGAAGAGACAACTTTAGATCGTGAACTTCGACAAGATGCTAAACATAATCCCATACTTGCAAAAGTCTATAGAATTGAGCGTTCTGTGCCAGGATATGATGTTGAAGAAGAAGATCCCTTATTTGATGATGATGAGAACAATCTAGCAATATATGATTCTATGAATCAAAATGAAATCAAATTGGACCCTATAATAATTGTTAATTCTGGTTTAAAAAATGTAAATACAGTTAATACCGTGATGAATTTTCTACATATTCGAGGTAGATTTCTTATGACTCAACAATTGATTCCAACAGAATTAAATAATTCATATATAGTTAATATCTGCAATACAATGGATACAAACCTTTTAATTCATAATGATGTTATACGTAAAAGCAATATACATGATGATAAATTACTAAAAATATGGCAAGATACAATTACTACTCGAAAGTCAATTTGGCAAAATAATGATAGTACTAACAATATAATAAATTCCAAAACAGTTATGAATACTGCAGGACGAAATCTTTGGTTAAACGTCAAACATGTAGTTTGTTTAAAAAAACCAATGCGACAAATTAATGATCCATATTATGTTAACATCCTTGAAAATATACGTAATGGAAATCTCTCAGAGGAACAAAAATCTGTTATACAATCAAGAATTTTGAGTGATAATCGAATAAACACATCTGAATGGAAAAATGCTACTTTTCTTGTAACAAGAAATGATATCCGTGTGCGATTAAATTTTGATGCAACAAAGGAACATGCCTATGATTTTAAACAACCTCTTGTATATTCTTGTGCAGTAGATTCTTATAATCGTATTACTCTAACAGGAAAAACCCGTCTAAAATTTTTATCTACTCATGATACAAATGAAAATGCACTTTGTGGTATTCTTCCTTTATCTATTGGTATGAAAGTTGCTTTAACAACTAACATATGTACCAATGATGGTCTAACCAATGGTACTCAAGGAATCCTTCGACAAATTATCTATGATGAAAACTCAATAGATCTTCTTTCATCATCATTTCAAGAAAAGATTATTATACTAAAAACTCCACCAAAGTATGTCACAATAGAACTAATTAATACGACATGTAAACCATATAATGATCTTCTTCCCAACCATGTACCTATTTATCCAATTAAACGTAGTTGCGTTTATAATATTTGGCGACACAATGGTCCTAGAATTCAAAGAAATTTTCAACGTTTTCAACTTCCAATAACACCAGCTTTTGCTCTTACAGATTATAAATCCCAGGGACGAACCCTTCAAAAAGTAATAATTGATTTGGTAGACAGTAATACAAATAATGGCATATATGTTATGCTTTCCCGTGTACAAAAACTAGAGGATTTACTGATCTTACGACCATTTAAAGAAACTATCTTAGATATAAAATTATCTTCTTCTCTTCGTGCAGAACTTACTCGCCTTGAAGAATGTGCTAAAAAAACAGCTTTATTAGAAGAATGGCCAATACTTTAGTTAAAAACTCACAATAAATACTAAAATTACTTATAAACAATAAATCTCTTTCAAAAATTAGTTTAGCTAAAAAAATATATATATATTTATAAAAATACATTTATACAAATAAAAAACTTTAATAATCGTTAAAAAAAATTCATAAATATTATACTAATTAAATATGGTAATCAAATAATTACTCAAACATAAACTATATAGTAATCTTGGGGTGAAAAATTCACCCGGGTGAGGAATAAGTTTTCTCTTTAATAAATTAATTAAAATAATAAATATTTTAGTTTTAGGAATATAAAATCGGTTGAATGGATGACGAAGGTATTTATTTTTATTTTATTTTTTTTTAAAAAAATTTGTAAACGCTCCGTTCCTGGTTTTAGCGCAACCACAGGTCGCGCAGCTATCTAGTTTTATAAATTTAATAATTGATTTAGTTACAAATTAAAATAATAATAAATATAATTTATAAATATAGTACCTTCACCATATTCGTATTTTTCGTCTGTCATTTCCTACTCTTCAGAGTGGTATTCAGTTTCATTTAATATTTTTTTGACCTCCTTTCGAGGATACAAGGCCAATTTTTCGTCACCTCCTTGAAACAGGTATTCTGCTGCCCTGATTCTCAGTTTCTTCTTCTATTTAAAATAAAATTATATCAATACTATACTTGATAGCTATATTATATATTATTATAAAAATCCTACCTTTTGCATGTCAGTATTCTTTCTCAGTCTTCTTAATTCTATTTTTCTATTTCCTTTTACTATAGTTCTATGTATTTGATGCCTAGTTTCCCACCTAGTATGTATCATTTCTAACAAATCTGTATCTGATACATTATATTTTTTATTCATTAATTTACTTAGACGAGGTAAAAGTTTTGTGATAATAAAATCACGTTGTTCCACCCATGTAAGTTCTGGTTTTATCGGATATTTTGTTTTGTATTTGGAATTATAAACCAAAAATAATTCTTTCTATAATTAGATAAATTTGTATTAGTTATTCTGTGTCCGATATATGTATAATATAAAAAATCAAAAAAAAAAAACAATTTACCTTAACTCGTTTATATGATTCAGAATCTAAATATTTTATTGTTTTTGTTTTCTTTTTTTTCTTTTTTTCTTCTTCAGATGATGAAGATTCAGATTCATCAGATTCATCAGAAGATGACGAAGATTCATTAGCAGAAGAAGGTGATGATAATGATGAGGAAGCAGTAGGGGAGGGCGAAGAAGAGGATGAAGAGGACGAAGAGGATGAAGAAGAGGAGGAAGAGGAGGAAGATTCTTTTTTATTTTTTTTATTTTTTCTAATTTTACTAATTTTTTTATTATTTTTTCTAATTTTACTAATTTTTTTACTACTTTCACCAATTTTTTTGTTTTTACTTGGCATTTTTGTAAAAATTTTTCCAATTGTTTCATAATCTATTAAATATAATTAATATATTAGTTATAATTATAATTATTATTTTATAAATAGACAATTAATTAATTAATTAATTAATTAATTAATTNATTGTTAACATTATATGTATTTTAAAGAAATGAATAGAAATGGGCCGCAAGGAGGTGTTATGCATATTAAAGAGAAAGAGATGGTATTAATGATAATGAAAAATAATGAAAAATAGGTATTTGTTTACTTATATGCAGATCAGAGGAGTAATGTGTAACATATTAATTTTAATATAATAATATAAATTATTTAGTACTATTGTTATAT
Source organism: Diversispora epigaea (assembly GCA_003547095.1). Lineage (NCBI taxonomy): Eukaryota > Fungi > Glomeromycota > Glomeromycetes > Diversisporales > Diversisporaceae > Diversispora > Diversispora epigaea. The sequence continues at coordinate 160,258 of PQFF01000237.1, read as the reverse complement.
TAATAAATATAAATCATTACTATATATAACTATATATATATGAACATAAAATTTACTATTAACTAAATAAAATTTCTCTAATTTTAAGACGACGCGTATCATCTTTACGCGAATTTTAAAGACGCGTATCATCTGTAAATAATTTTTGCGCATTATAAAAAAGCAAGTATTTGACCATGTGAATATTTTAGAGAACATTTTTTGAAAATAAATTTATTAAAGAACTTTGACTAATATATAATTTACCTATCTTTTGAATAAAATGACTAAAAAATACAAATACATTTGTAATTGTATGGTCTGTGAAGGAAAAAAAGTTGAAGGAAAGACCCAGAAAAAGCATACTAATGATAAAATTATGTGGAAATCTAGTAAAGAAAGAAAGATTCAATTAGCAATGATCGAAGCAAGAAAGTTTAATTATAGAGGTAAATAAATTGTTGAAATAACTTCGCATATCGGGTAGACAAATAGCCATATCGGGTACCCGATATATCAATTTTTAACTTGTGTAACATTTATAATATTTATTTTTCTTAATTAAGTGAACGAAACTCAAGTGAATGAAGATACGTCATCAAATAAAAATAGTAAGAAAAGAAAAAGAAGTTCACCGACANAAAAGAATACGTTACTTTTTTTGATTTCGTCATTTTTTTTATAAAAAAATAATTTTTTAAAAAAGAAAGAAAGAGAAAGAGTAGTTTTTTATATATTGTATTTTTCGGGCAGATGAATCAATTATTGCATCATGAAAAGGTAAAGTTATTAATCATTATATCATATTTTTTGATATCAGACATATTATATATGAGGTAATTAAGAAGTAATATTTCATATTACTTACGTGATATTCTTGTTTATGACGCGTTATTTCGTATGTAGCTGAAATGTAAAAGTTTAGAAATATATGTAATATATATAATATATATTTATAAATATACTTAAAAACAAAGTATTTTGATTTTTTAGAACTTTACCTTTTCCCTTAGATTTAAAGATTTTTAAAGCTAAATCAGTTACTTATATCTGAAAACGCAAAATTAAAAAAAAATAAAACATCACTTATCAGGGTCATATCAATATTATGAATAATATATTGTTAACATTATATATATTTTAAAGAAACGAATAAAAAAATCACTTATCAGGGTCCTGGTGTTATATATCAATATTAAGAATAATATAGTATTATCAACATTATAAAAATTATGGTTTTANAATAATCAATTTCACGAACCACGCATGGATGAGATGCTCGATATATTTGATGATGAACTTTTGTTTGATATAGGAGATGATGATAATGAATTAATTGACGACTTAGAAGAATGTGATGATGAAGAAATTATTTGTGACGATGATGAATTAGAAGTAGAAGTAGAATTAGAAAATGAATATATGGATTCGGATGATGAAGTATTTAAAGATGATGATAACTTTTTTGTTTCACCTGAGCTGGAAGAAGAGGACGAATGCTATGAAGGAGTAGAATTAAAAGATAAATTAGACGTAGAGATACTTTTGTGGTTATTTAAGTTTCAACAAAAATATTGGATACCTGATACGGCCCTGGAGGCCTTAATTAAGTTTTTAAACCATATCCTTAAGATGATTGACGATTCTAAGTTTTGGGAATTTCTTGCTTCTTTATTTTTAGCAAAAAAAAGGTTAGGAATTTTTCAACCAAAATTAAGGATGGCAGTTTGCACAAACTGTCATAAATTATATGATTCTAAGATTGTATGCAATAATATGGAAAACAATAAGTTAGCAATCATGCATTGCTGTTATGAAGAATATCCAAACAATCCAATACCTTCCCGAAAGAATTTATGCAATAATGAGCTCTCCTCCCTCAAAAGAAATATGAAAAATATGGTAGCAATTCCTAAAATGCTATACCCTAAGCCCTCAATTAAACAACAATTAAGTATCTTGTACCAGAGATCTGGCTTTGAAAAAATGCTAGACCAATCGGGCACAAGAAATTATGATAGTAATATCTATGCTGATATATATGATGGGAAAGTATGGAATTCATTTCCTTTCGATGGTAGCAAATTTTTTAGTCCAGAAACTGCTACCTCGAATTTAGGATTATTAATAAATTTGGACTGGTTCCAACCCTTTAAGTACACATAACATAGCACTGGTGCTATTTATGCTTCGATATGTAATCTTCCAAGGGCAGAAAGAAATAAGCCCGAAAATATTATTTATTTAGGCTTCCTACCTGGACCTAAGGAAGCCGATAAGAACCAAATTAATCATTACCTATCCCCGATAGTTGATGAACTTAAGGAATTATGGGAGGGATGGAGAGTTCCCAAAACATATGAAAATAAAGATGGGCTCGATATAAGAGTTGCAATATTAGTAGGTTCTTCCGATATTCCAGCTACACGAAAGTTATTTGGGCATGGATCTGCAGTAATGAAATGTCACAGGTATACTTGCACGCAAAATTATTTTGGGGCCCCGAAATTGCAATTTCGGGGAAAAAAGTCGAAATAGTTTTTCATAGAAGACGAAATTATTTTACTTAAAACCCGAAATTTTTTGACTACCCAAATTTATTCTTTGATTGAAGATACACATAACTGGGTACTTTTTTTACTTCCATATATAGAATAGATTCTGCATAAATCTCAAAAAGTCGAAATACCTCAAAAATCTAAAATCAATTTTGGGAACATGTATAGTCACAGGTGCCCGAAAAGAAGCCGATATAGTGAGAAGTTCAAAAAAACTCATTATGGTGGTATGCATGATTATGAACAATAGATTACAGAATCTGCAGACCCCCAAAAACATAGACAATATGCTCAAGAATGGCTTAAATGTGACACCAGAGGAACAAGAGAAGCTCATTTTAAAATAAACGGAGTGCGATGGTCTGAATTGCTTCGTCTCCCTTACATGGATCCGATCAGATTTGCAGTAGTGGATCCAATGCATTGTTTGTTCCTTGGGATTGCAAAATGGATTATTCAATCCATATTTATTAAAGAAAATAAGCTAAATTCTGAGCAACTTCGTACAGCACAAAAGAGGATGGATAACGTTCAACTTCCATCTGATATTGGTCGAATCCCTCCAAAAATTGCTATCGGAGAAGGATTTTCAAAGCTCACTGCTGACCAATGGAAGACCTTTATTATGATATATGCAACAACAATTTTATGGGACATGTTAGATGATAATGATAGAAAGATATTGGGACATTTTGTTTGGGCGTGTAACTTATTGGTTGCTAGATTTGTTACTGAAGATGATCTACAAGAAGCCCAAGAAAGATTAAGGGATATGTCAATAAATATAGAAAGAACCTATGGGCCTGAATTTATTACAAGTAATATCCATTTATCAATGCATATTCCTGAATGCNATTCCAGCTACACGAAAGTTATTTGGGCATGGATCTGCAGTAATGAAATGTCACAGGTATACTTGCACGCAAAATTATTTTGGGGCCCCGAAATTGCAATTTCGGGGAAAAAAGTCGAAATAGTTTTTCATAGAAGACGAAATTATTTTACTTAAAACCCGAAATTTTTTGACTACCCAAATTTATTCTTTGATTGAAGATACACATAACTGGGTACTTTTTTTACTTCCATATATAGAATAGATTCTGCATAAATCTCAAAAAGTCGAAATACCTCAAAAATCTAAAATCAATTTTGGGAACATGTATAGTCACAGGTGCCCGAAAAGAAGCCGATATAGTGAGAAGTTCAAAAAAACTCATTATGGTGGTATGCATGATTATGAACAATAGATTACAGAATCTGCAGACCCCCAAAAACATAGACAATATGCTCAAGAATGGCTTAAATGTGACACCAGAGGAACAAGAGAAGCTCATTTTAAAATAAACGGAGTGCGATGGTCTGAATTGCTTCGTCTCCCTTACATGGATCCGATCAGATTTGCAGTAGTGGATCCAATGCATTGTTTGTTCCTTGGGATTGCAAAATGGATTATTCAATCCATATTTATTAAAGAAAATAAGCTAAATTCTGAGCAACTTCGTACAGCACAAAAGAGGATGGATAACGTTCAACTTCCATCTGATATTGGTCGAATCCCTCCAAAAATTGCTATCGGAGAAGGATTTTCAAAGCTCACTGCTGACCAATGGAAGACCTTTATTATGATATATGCAACAACAATTTTATGGGACATGTTAGATGATAATGATAGAAAGATATTGGGACATTTTGTTTGGGCGTGTAACTTATTGGTTGCTAGATTTGTTACTGAAGATGATCTACAAGAAGCCCAAGAAAGATTAAGGGATATGTCAATAAATATAGAAAGAACCTATGGGCCTGAATTTATTACAAGTAATATCCATTTATCAATGCATATTCCTGAATGCATACGGGATTATGGCTCTGTTTATAGTTTTTGGTTATTCCCGTACGAGCGATTAAATGGATATATAGGTAAGCCGCACATATCAGGTGTACAAAATTATAATAAATAAAATTTTAACACAAATCTTTTCATAAATTCATATCCTAATAGTAATCGGCAGATCGAACCTGAACTTATGCGAATTGTTCTTAAAAATTCGCTTGTGGATTATCATCTTTCATGTCAATGGACATCTGGTCTCTTGGAGAATTCTCTTAAATTTCTTGCACCAAAGAAAGTTGCTGGCAGCTTAGCTGTAACTAATGAATTTGATAGAGAAGAGTTACAGTATTTCATATCCCTGAGACATGACACGTCCAATAAAATCTATGGCACTGAATATATACCAGGACGTATGCTAACACCTTCACATGAAAAGGTAAATATTCCTAAAGAGGTTCAAAAAATATTATGCGAATGGTATGTAACATTATATAATAGAAAAAAGAAAGGTGTGAACGCATGTATGGAAGTAACTATGAACCAACATGCACGATTAATAATAGGTAATGAAATATTTGGGTCCAAGATCACTGGACGACATGAAAATAATGCAATTATATTAGCGAAGTGAAAAGCATATAGAGATGAAACAAGTGATATTTATCCTGGGGAGGTACAATATTACTTCGAACATACTCTAACACTTCCAAAAGGACCCAAAACACATCTTCTAGCATATGTCAAATGGTATAAAAATGCGCCTTCCTCTAGTATACGATTTAAGTATAAATTTATGGAGCCTGAAGTATCCAATACTGAGTTGTGGAATGGAGAATACTATGAGGAAGGTCAAGATTCAATTATTGCAGTGCATAGAATATATGGTCGAGCCATTAAGATAAACTATCGGACGGGGAATAAGAATAAGAATAATTATGTTTCAATAATACCATTGAATCGAAGATTTAATGTTTAATTTTAATTTTATTTATTTATTAATTAATAATAAAGAGATTATCTAATACAATGAACATATCAAACAATAACTAAACTTTAAAGTATATCTGATTTTATGCAAGAAAACTTGAATTTTAAGTATATGCATCTGATAGGTTGTATAACAGATAAGCCAAAAATATCAAATCGTGTGCCTGATAGGGAAAAACCTGAATAAAATTTTTAATAAATCAGGTGTCCGATATATACCCGATATTACTATTTATTATCATGTACCCGATNGAGCCTGAAGTATCCAATACTGAGTTGTGGAATGGAGAATACTATGAGGAAGGTCAAGATTCAATTATTGCAGTGCATAGAATATATGGTCGAGCCATTAAGATAAACTATCGGACGGGGAATAAGAATAAGAATAATTATGTTTCAATAATACCATTGAATCGAAGATTTAATGTTTAATTTTAATTTTATTTATTTATTAATTAATAATAAAGAGATTATCTAATACAATGAACATATCAAACAATAACTAAACTTTAAAGTATATCTGATTTTATGCAAGAAAACTTGAATTTTAAGTATATGCATCTGATAGGTTGTATAACAGATAAGCCAAAAATATCAAATCGTGTGCCTGATAGGGAAAAACCTGAATAAAATTTTTAATAAATCAGGTGTCCGATATATACCTGATATTACTATTTATTATCATGTATCCAATATTGAAGGTAATATCGGGTGTCTGAAATAATAATAATTAATATCGCTACCATATCGGGTGCATTATAAAATTTACAAAAAAAAACCCTAGATATCGGGTGCCCGATATATATAAAAATATTATTCGCACTCGATAGGTACCCTATAGGTACCCGATATTCAAATATATCGGGTACCCGATAGGTGCCTGATAGGTGCCCGATATTTGGATTTTGACCTGTGAAAGATGCAGTTATTGTTGCATTTCCTTTAGAAAGAGGAATATCAAACATAAAAGTTGTAAAGGAAACCAGCCATTTTTATATACATGGATCTCCAGCACAACATATTCAATTTCCTTTACAAAATGCCTTTGCCTTAACTGTACATAAAATACAAGGACTCACATTGCCTCACTCAACAGTTTCTTTAGATGAATCTATATTTGCAACAGGTCAAGCATATGTTGCATTAAGTCGATCTCCTTCTTGGGATTTACTTGAAATTACATCATTTGATTAATCAGCAATTAAAGCTGATAGACAAATGCTAATTGAATATGAATGATTACAAAATATTTGGAATAGAGGAATATCTGATTATAGACAATGACTAAATCAATTTCAAGAACCTAACCTTTAAAATCTTATTTACAAAAATAAACATAACATATTAAAAAAATTCAAATGCTAATAAACATTTTAATATAAAAATAAATTATTATCTATATTATTAATAAACAATTTTTACATGTTATTATCTATTTACAAATTTTAATCTACTTATATATATTTATTACAATATAGATATTCTAATGATTCAATTAAAAAAAACTTTATATTTTAAGATACTATTAAAAATTATACACATTACTATTGGTTTAAATAAAACTTTATTGTACTGTAATAAAACATTTTATATTAATAATGTAACTTGCTCTTATAACTATTCACAAATTTATATATGAAAAAAAGCCCTCTTCTAAAAGGAATTTTCAAAAATACCCAGTTAAATCAACACAACATATAAAAAAATTGCTCTGAATACAATCCACTATTATAATTTATTATTTATATAAAGTTCTAGAAGTTCCCCCATTCACAATTTCACTAGTTTTGACAAAAATCAGAATTTCATGTATCACCTTGGCAAATCTATTTCGGAATAAGAGTAATTTTTTTTGGATTCAAAAAAAAATTATAATTTTATGTATCACCTCAACAAGATTTTAAATTTTATATAAGGTTTAGTGCTAATAAATTATGGTTTAGCGCCTATTATTTATGGTCTAGTGATAATCTTTCACTCTTTTGGACAAAAATCTTTCTTTTTTTCCCGAAAAGGGTAGGAAAATTTTCAGATAATTTTATATCTATTATAATGATGAATTTATTTTTTTATAAAATATATTTTGTAATAAATAGAAAAATTGTTAAATGGTTTTTTAGACCATAAAAATTTTTAGACTTAAATTACAGATGAGAAAAACAATTAAATAGTAATTAGATATCTATAAGTGCTCATGTTTATATTTTATTTTTTTTATTCCATTAATCAAAATTAAATTACGATGCAAAACACTGAACAACGAAGCAACAAGAGTTATATGAACTTATATTTTTCACTAGCAATTCATCAATTATTCTACGCACTTATGGATTAATTTATTAATAATACTCCATAATAACTATTAATCGGAATAAGCGTATGTTATATGCTTTAAAAGATTTAGATCATTGTTTTAAAGTAAATTGTCTAAACTATTATTTTTTAATTAACTATTTTTAATCAACTTTAAATTAGCTAATATTAAAATTAGACGATGAATTTATCGTTAATAAAATCAATATTTTAATAAATATAAAAATTTTAGATATAAAATAGTAAAATCATATAAAACTATATCAAAGCTTATCAAACAATATTACTTAAGAAATTTTTTTTCGTTGATAAAATTATTATCTAAAAATTACATAAATTCCATACACCATTGATTTTTAGTACAAAGTATTTTAACATTTAAATATTCTCATATTCAACTTAAACAAAATAATAAACAAATACTATAACTAAAAGATTTTGTTATTATATTAATTATTTCTTCATATCAAATTGAATTCCATATTGTTTAATAACCTTAAAATGTTCATCACTTAATGTAAATAGTCGCGCTTGTTCTAAACGTTTTAGACAATCTTTTTATTTCCTCCACCTCCTTTACAACAACACCACCCTTCAAAAAATTTCTTAAACTATTAGCACTAAATATCCCCATTCTAATTTCAATATTTTCAAGTGATTCAGATACATTTTCGGCCATTTGACATAATAATTCATTGGCGTCATTAAATTCTTCTACGCAATCAAATGAAAATCTTCTTAATTCATTAAAATTTTATTAAATATTGCTATTACTTGTTTAAGACTTAAATTTTGTAAAGTCAATTTGGTAACCTTTGTGCAATAATTTAAAAGTGCCGAAAAAATACCAAATGTAATTGTGGGATATAATTCTAAACAAATATTTTTTAAATTTGTATTGGCTGTTTCGAGAATTTTTATAATAAATTCAAGAGGATGCCAATAATGTGTATTAATACAATGAAAACTACTTAATTGAGTAAATGATGAAGCAAACAATAAACTATTCGAGTCACACAATCCATAACAATTTTCAATATGAAGTTCTTGTAGTGAAATAAATTGTTCAATTGATGATGATTTTCCCTCAAACCCATAAATTCTTACTAGTTTTAAACGAAGACTCTTCAATGTCTCTTTTTAACTATTGATAACCCAAAATATTGTGGACAAAAACTATTATCAACAATTGATAGATTTTCTAACCGTTTTTGAACACTAATAAGTTTTGTTAATAATTCCACTTGATCATATGAATTCAATTCCAAATCCATATTTAAAATATTATCACAAATTAATTTCAATGACTTATAATGAATCTGTTCATCATCTCTTATTATTGAAGTAAGACTTTTTAATTTCTTAAATACTTTCGGGGACCAGATAACTTGAGAATTGAACCAACTAAATGACTACAATTACGAAAATTGCTAGAAAAAATTTTTGAAGCTCGTCATTTTAAAAGAATTCAAAAATGCACAACGATTTATTATTAATTTACATATCTCACAAAATAATATTCTCGATTTGATTGTGATTTTNAAAGTGCCGAAAAAATACCAAATGTAATTGTGGGATATAATTCTAAACAAATATTTTTTAAATTTGTATTGGCTGTTTCGAGAATTTTTATAATAAATTCAAGAGGATGCCAATAATGTGTATTAATACAATGAAAACTACTTAATTGAGTAAATGATGAAGCAAACAATAAACTATTCGAGTCACACAATCCATAACAATTTTCAATATGAAGTTCTTGTAGTGAAATAAATTGTTCAATTGATGATGATTTTCCCTCAAACCCATAAATTCTTACTAGTTTTAAACGAAGACTCTTCAATGTCTCTTTTTAACTATTGATAACCCAAAATATTGTGGACAAAAACTATTATCAACAATTGATAGATTTTCTAACCGTTTTTGAACACTAATAAGTTTTGTTAATAATTCCACTTGATCATATGAATTCAATTCCAAATCCATATTTAAAATATTATCACAAATTAATTTCAATGACTTATAATGAATCTGTTCATCATCTCTTATTATTGAAGTAAGACTTTTTAATTTCTTAAATACTTTCGGGGACCAGATAACTTGAGAATTGAACCAACTAAATGACTACAATTACGAAAATTGCTAGAAAAAATTTTTGAAGCTCGTCATTTTAAAAGAATTCAAAAATGCACAACGATTTATTATTAATTTACATATCTCACAAAATAATATTCTCGATTTGATTGTGATTTTGTTATTATCTTGATCTGAGCCAATAATTTGCTGTGAATATAAGGTAATAAAATAAACTAAATTATTAATTATAAATTTATGAGTGAATGATAAATAATCAAAAATAGCTTGAGGTGGTGATGATGATAAATCAAATCCATTTTGTGTAAGTAAAGTTCTAGCTTACCTATACTTTGGGAATTACCTTTGGGTCAAAATTGTTATATGGACGATAAGAAGTTGAGAAAGAAAGCATTATGTATTCGAACTTATATATCATGATGAATCATCATAGTAACTTTACCTCATTCGATTAACCAATAATAATGAATGTAAATCTTGAGTTGATTGAACATTATTTAAAATCATAATTAATAATTCTGTGAAAATTTTTGTTGTCATTTTTTTTTCCGAAGAAATAAAGAAAACTTTTTTTAAAAAATATCGTATCACATTGATGATTCAGTGTAACTATAATTGCTCTGATTTATAATTACCAAATTAATAATCAAAAATACACAACATATTCTATAAGCGAAATCGGTAAATATTATCAATTAAATATATATACATATTAACATATTAATTAATTATAACTATAAACGAAAAAGCAGATCAAATTTATATTATATTTAATTCGCGATCCACACAAGAACCAGAAAATTTTTATTAATAAAAATTGGGTATAATATAATATTTATTAGCAAGACGAAATCCAAAATTTAACAAATAAAGAATCATACTTGAGTTTGTAGAAAGTTGGATTCCAAAATAAATTTGCCCATTTTCTATTATAATTTATGATAAAATTTATCTGGTATCACGAATTAAATGAATTGGGAAAATAAAAAAAAAATAATTGGTTTGACAGCTTTTTTTGAATTATAGAACTTAGCATAAGAATCAGGTAGGTAATTCTTGATATTAGTTAAATAAATAAAAATAGGTAAAATTTTTAATATAAATAAATGCAAATAGTCAAGGAGATTTATAAATTATTTGCAAATAGGTAAATAGTATCAAATAAGTTAATTTGTATTACGTGAAAAAATATGTGATATAAATCAATTATATTATCAATATTATAATTTATGTATTATGTAGATTAATAAAGAAAGATCCAATTCTTTGGAATAACTATATATATGGATTTCGTAATATTTAATTGTAGCCCAATACCTAAAAAAAAAATAGTACAAAGTTAGCGTATAAATATTATCTAGAATAAATTAAGGCATTAATAATAAAAACAGTTTGTGAAAAAGAAATTGCACTGAGGAATAAATTTCCTAAATAATCGTTAATTTTTAATGACTTTTTCTTATAAAAGAACCATGAATTTACTTTGAAGCTTAATTATCAATTACACTGTCAAAAAATTTTAAAACAACATTTCTAATTTTTAAAAAAAATAAACCATGAATCAAAGTCTTATACTTGTATTTATTTTTGCTAGCTACTTTGTCAGTAGTCAATGCTTTGCCACATCAACTAAGTAAAAGAGAAACTCAGTGGGGAAAATGCACAGTTTCGGGCAAAATATTTCCTCTACTTGGTATAACAATATCACCCGATCCTCTCGTTCAAGGACAAAATGCTGTCTTCAATATTTCTGGAGATTTCGAAGCTGGTGCTACTGATAGACTTGGTGTCGGATTTTTCAAAGATCTTGAACACCCTCCATTATATGGCTTTCCAACTGCTGTTTGTGGGGATGAAGGTTTACCTAACTGCCCAATTAAACCTTTTAAATTCGTTTATAAAATCACAGTGCCAAAAATATCACTTAATCCGTATTTTATTGCTGTCGTTTTGGGGGATACGAGCTCTCAAACCATTTTAGCCTGCGCTGTAACTCAAGTTGGTGGTGGATCTGAAGAATCTTATCCTATTGCTTCGTACCCCATTGCCTCTTACCCCATTGCTTCCTACCCTATCGCAGAATAAATTTAATATTATTCATTTACAATTTCATATTTAATTCATTAATATAATATTGACTATTATAAACGAGTTTATTAATTTAACTCCGTGCTTAAACAATTAGAGCATTCATTCGATGCTAAGAAATTATTAATAAGTTATCAATTAAAACTACGTTAATGTCATTGTCATTTTTTTTATTATAAAAAATAAAACATAACATGATTGTATAAATGTAACTGTGCGACAAATTATTGATCCAGAAATAAAATATAGCAACTGGTAATATAATGTTATTGCAGTATTTTTATATATTGCAACATAATAAAATTCAGGATTGATTTGTGATAATCCATCTATTTTCAGGTAATTTTGATCTGGGATTTTTCCATCATGTCGTAATGTAGAATATCTGGATCAGAATTTATTACTAATTCGTCAAGTTCTAAAATCGCAAAAATGTGTCTTAAGATTCAGGATCTTGAACTGGAGTATTGCGGGCTTATTACTGATACAGCCATTAAAAATATGGCTCATCACTTGCCCAATCTAAAATATCTTGGCTTGAATATTACCGAAAAAGCATTAGATATAATGGACCCAATATGTGAAAATCGAATTTTCCAATCACATTATCATTACATTATTACAAATTATTACAATTTATTACAAAATATTAAATAATATTATACAATAACATTACATCTCTTTTTCATATCAAAAAATTTATAGAAATCAAAGATTAATTTTCTTTGATTCATTATCTTTACATTTAATAATGTATAGTTATTGGATGCGAAGCAGACAATATTTGATCGGTGATACAATTGTATCATGATCATGATCTGTGTGATCATAATATTATTGTTACATTACACCAAAAATAATGGAAAGTATCAGCTGCAGCTGATATAACAGTATTATCCGGATACCCTATGACGATCGGTACTTATTAAATAAAAATTTTTTTAAAATAAAGCAACATTAATATACAATAAACTTTTTTTCTATACTTGATCTTTTTTCGCTTATTAAATGAACTTGTCTTCAAATAATAAATTAAAAAAAAATATGACAAAAATCAGTAAAACTAAATATCGCAGACCAACAAGTGATTAAATTAATGAAATTATTAATGGTACAATCCCGCAAATACCCAGCAAAGTAGGTTGGAATTTTAGAGGCTTGGCGATCTGATGTTGGTTACAATTATAGTGTCGAATCAATTACAGACAAAGATCAGTTGGAGCATGAAATGATAGAATTTATTCTTGGGATTCGTACAATTCAGGCACAATGGGAATATTTCCCATCATCATTGATGAACTGTATTAGATTACTGAGTGTATATATTTTAAAGAATCCTCATGGAACTATGAAGTTCAATTTAGGAAATTGACAAGAATTGGCACAACTGTGGAAGCATCAAATGGAAAAATGAAACAACTAAAAAAAAGGAATCATTTCACAAAATCATGATCATTTGACAGATGATGAGCTAAAAAGGATATTTCAACATGAAAAGGTTTCAATTAAAACTACAAGGATTATTATTTAGAATTTTTATGTGGTGTTGTCTTTTATTTCAACCCCATGGTGGAGAAGCTATAAAATTTTAACCAAACAATTTACTTTTACATCTAATGGAGGTATTCATTTTGCAAAAAATTATCAAAAAAATGATCAAGGAGGTGTTGATAAAAATTCTGATGCATTAATTATTCCAGTATCACCTGATACAGAGGGTTATCAACACTGGTCGAATGAACAAAAATCGGAATCCTATTGATGGCGGAAATATGCATAAATCGGACATCCTATTTTTGAAAATTCATAAATCGGAAATTCCTATTTATAAATCAGAAAAAATCGACTGCCTATATTTAATAAATCTTAGCAAATTTAGCCATCAATCGGAATCCTATTCATGATAAAACCGTCCTATTTTTTTCCATTTGACCAGTGCAAGGGCCTGTACATGATTTCAAATTTTATTTTTCTAAAAGACCATTGAATTCAAGTTGTGATTCTCTTTATTTACGTATTAATAAAGAAGAAAAAGGTAAAAATTACATGCGATTTTATTTTTACTATTNTGATGAGCTAAAAAGGATATTTCAACATGAAAAGGTTTCAATTAAAACTACAAGGATTATTATTTAGAATTTTTATGTGGTGTTGTCTTTTATTTCAACCCCATGGTGGAGAAGCTATAAAATTTTAACCAAACAATTTACTTTTACATCTAATGGAGGTATTCATTTTGCAAAAAATTATCAAAAAAATGATCAAGGAGGTGTTGATAAAAATTCTGATGCATTAATTATTCCAGTATCACCTGATACAGAGGGTTATCAACACTGGTCGAATGAACAAAAATCGGAATCCTATTGATGGCGGAAATATGCATAAATCGGACATCCTATTTTTGAAAATTCATAAATCGGAAATTCCTATTTATAAATCAGAAAAAATCGACTGCCTATATTTAATAAATCTTAGCAAATTTAGCCATCAATCGGAATCCTATTCATGATAAAACCGTCCTATTTTTTTCCATTTGACCAGTGCAAGGGCCTGTACATGATTTCAAATTTTATTTTTCTAAAAGACCATTGAATTCAAGTTGTGATTCTCTTTATTTACGTATTAATAAAGAAGAAAAAGGTAAAAATTACATGCGATTTTATTTTTACTATTTTTATTTTTTTTTTATTATAAAATATATTTTTATTTTTGCTAAATCTTGCACAAGATCTATGGTTTTATGATATTCAATTAGATGAAAATGCATCTAGAAATCTTATGAAAGATATTTGTAATGCGAAAAAAAAGTGAATTATCATATCGTATTTATGCACGACCATCAGATCAACAAAAAGAAGATTCATTATCATTATTGATTAATAATGTTGGATTGGTATTTTGGATTAATTTTTAAATGAAGTTTTTTATTTATTTAAAGAAACTTGTTTTAATATTCTATTTATTAGGAACCTTTGAGTAATAATAAGTCTTCAAGTAATTCATCTAATAAATTCTCAAACAATTCTCAAGAAAAAGTAACAGCCAGCAAAAATCGGAAGCAAATTCCAACAACACCAAGGTCTTCTGTCTTTGCACCATTTCGTCCACCTTTAAAAAATTCATCGAAAATAAATATACCATCACATTTATCATTACATTTGGAACCATCACATTTAAGATCAGAATATTGAAAAAATCTGATCAAGTTTGTGACATTTCAGAAGCAAATAATCAAGAGTAGGGCTTGAATAATAATAGTAATATTTCTATTACAAATTATTACAATATAAATGCTAAGTATGTAACAATTAACAAAAGAAAAAAGCATTAATTCATGTACTGTAATTAAGGTGTAAGAAATAAAAACAGAAATAAATAAATAAAAATTATTAACTTACGCATAAAGTTTATCTGGTCAAAACTATTTTAAGTATATAGCTGGTCACAAGTGTTATCAAATAACTCAAATTATTTGATAAACACGATCATAGTAGCGTATCGGATAAAAATTATTATCATGTACGAAGCATATTTTAATTCTTTAGAAAATAAATTAAAATCTTATTTGAAACTGATCAGACCACAAACAATTAAATTATGTTTACAAATAATTTTATATATAAAACTAATATTCGTGGACATGATTTTTTATTTTAATTTCTAATCTTTAACGAACTGATAAATTAAAAAATTTTCTTAATCTCCGTATTTTACTATAGTTCTTTTTGCATTTAATAACATCTACATTTTATTTCTCTTTTTAATGATTTTACGGCGATAAAATTTCAAGACTTGGGATATGAAAATCTTTGAAATAAATTTATCGATTTTTTGCATCACTAAAATTTTCAGTTTTTCATTTTTCAAAAAAAGTATAACCCTAGAAGAAGATATATATTTGTTTTGTTCCAAATGCAATACATAAAAAAAAAAATTAAATCCATTATTAATTTACCTTTGATTATTAACAAAATCACGAATGCATATAACCATTTTTTATAAGTAGAAAAATTTTAAGCATATATATGATAATGAGAAATGTCGTAATTTTAAATACTTGGTTTTTTTGCAAAAGATTCTTTTAAAGAAAAATTTCAAGTTAGGTAATGAAGAACATGCAAGAAATATCTAAATGTTTTACGAAAAGAGCGTATGCATCTTTACCTTTTTGTTGCTTTTTGTAATAGGAATTCCATTTCAATAAAAGGTGAATCATATTAGCTTCAACTCGGGAATTTGAGTAATTGACAATAGAAATACCAAAAAAATTATTTATTGGAAGTACATATATATTGTTAAATAAATTGCATAAGATATATTCGAAGAATAACAAAACAAGTTTTCTTTTTCTAATATTAATAATATTTTATTCCACAAATAAATTAAAGGGATTTCAATTAATATTAATTAATATTCGTGAAAAATCAATTCCAATAATGGAAATCATTTAAAAAATTTATACTATTCATAATCATTAGTATTATATCAGATCTTTAGTTATTAAAAACAAAATTTTTCATGAATTCCTATTCTCGATATCTATAAAAATATAAAGATATAAAATTAATGGTTGGCAAAATCAAATTCTAAAATAAAATATGTAATTTAACTTGGTAAATATCTAAAATATTTCTACTAATCAATTTTATATTCTCAAATTCCGTGTGTTGATAAAATCTCCAAGCCTTCTAAATGGTCATTATCATGGACCATGTACCATGTACCATGTATATAAATTCTTGACCTTTTTTTTCCATTTTGGGTCACGAAAATCTTCCCAAAAAAGAGTATTGTTGGCAAGTGATTGAACTTAAGAACTTACCAATACTCACCAATTGGATGAAGGTATTTTGTGCCGTGACTTCACCGAAAACAGAATAACAATAGAGTAAAATCTATACTATGATAATATATATACATATTAACATATTAGTTAATTATAACTATAAACAAAAAAGCAGATCAAATTTATATTATGTTTAATTCGCGATCCACACAAGAACCGGAAAATTTTTATTAATAAAAATTGGGTATAATGTAATATTTATTAGCAAGACGAAATCCAAAATTTAACAAATAAAGAATCATACTTGAGTTTGAAGAAAGTTGGATTCCAAAATAAATCCATTTTCTATTATGATTTATGGTAAAATTTATCTGGTATCACGAATTAAATGAATTGGGAAAATCAAAAAAAAATAATTGGTTTGACAGCTTTTTTTTAATTATAGAACTTAGCATAAGAATCAGGTAGGTAATTCTTGATATTAGTTAAATAAATAAAAATGGGTAAAATTTTTAATATAAATAAATGCAAATAGTCAAGGAGATTTGTAAATTATTTGCAAAGGCAAGGAGATTTACAGATTATTTACAAATAAGTAAATAGTATCCCTTGAATTGTCGGTTTTTACATGCCACATTGTTTTAGCAGGTAAATTTGCCTGCCCGACAGCTTAAGGGATAGTTTAAGTTAATTTGTATTATGTGAAAAAATATGTGATGGTTTTATCACATTTATTATATAAATCAATTATATTATCAATATTATAATTTATGTATTATATAGATAAATATATAGATTAACTCCGCTTTAACGGACCCCATTTGAAAAGATCCAATTCTTTGGAATAACTATATATGGATTTCGTAATATTTAATTGTAGCCCAATACCTAAAAAAAAAAAATAGTACGTGGTTAGCGTATAAATATTATCTAGAATAAATTAAGGCGTTAATAATAAAAACAGTATGTATGTGAAAAAGAAATTGCACTGAAGAATAAATTTCATAAATAATCGTTAATTTTTAATGACTTTTTCTTATAAAAGAACCATGAATTTACTTTGAAGCTTAATTATCAATTACACTCTCAAAAAATTTTAAAAAAACATTTCTGTTTTTAAAAAAAATAAACCATGAATCAAAGTCTTATACTTGCATTTATTTTGCTAGCTACTTTGTCAGTGGGCAATGCTTTGCCACATCAACTTAGTAAAAGAGAAACTCAGTGGAGAACATGCGAAGAGTTGGGTGGAGAATTTCCTCTACTTAGTGTAACAATATCACCCGATCTTCTTGTTCAAGGACAAGATGATACCTTCAGCGTTTCTGAATATTTCGAAGCTGATAGCACTAGTATACTTGGTGTTGGATTTTACACAGATTTTGCACACCAGCCATTACATACCTTTCAAACACGTGTTTGTAGATATGAAGGTTTACCTAACTGCCCAATTAACCCTTTTAAAATGGATTATAAAATCACAGTGCCAACAGGATTACCAAATCCGTATTTTCTTGCTGTCGTTGTTGGGAATTTGGATCTAACCATTTTTGGCTGTGCGGCAACTCAAGTTGGTGGTGGATCTGAAGAATCTTATCCTATTGCTTCGTATCCTATTGCCTCTTACCCCATTGCTTCCTACCCTATCGCAGAATAAATTTAATATTATTCATTTACAATTTCATATTTAATTAATTTAACTTATTAATTTAATTCATTAATATAATATTGACTATTATAACGAGTTTATTAATTTAACTCCGTGCTTAAACAATTAGAGCATTTATTCGATGCTAAAAAATTATTAATAAGTTATTAATTAAAACTACGTTAATGTGTTAATGTCATTGTCGTTTTTTAATTATAAAAAATAAAACATGACATGATTGTATAAATATAACTGCGCGACCCAGAAATAAAATATAGCAACTGGTGATATAATAGTATGGCAAGTATTTTTACATATTGCAACATAATAAAATTCAGGTGTGATTTGTGATAATCCATCTATTTTCAGGTAATTTTGATCTGGAATTTTTCCATCATGTCGTAATGCAGAATATCTGGATCAGAATTTATTACTAATTCGTCAAGTTTTAAAATCGTAAAAATGTGTCTTAAGATTCAGGATCTTGAACTGGAGTATTGCGGGCTTATTACCGATACAGCCATTAAAAATATCGCTTATCACTTGCACAATCTAAAATATCTTGGTTTGAATAATACCAAAAAAGCGTTAGATGTGATAGACCCAAAATTGGATATTATACAATTCCATTTACTTTATTAATTGCGAAAAATCAAAATACTAAGTAATTACTCACCTGCTTTTTCTTTATTTTGGGGCTGGCTTTACTGTGAGCCTTGGCCTTGTAATGTTTTTGGTTATATATGCATTTTTCCTATGTAATTGTACATATCGCCCATTCTCTAAGCCTGAAATAAACGGAAAGAAGTGCTCAAATCGGAAGTATTGGAGTCACCGTATGAAGATGCTGACTTACATTTGTTCTTTTCTAGTGAGAATCCGATGAATCAGGTTATTAAATTTATAAACAGGTACTATGACAACTTCCTTTCTCTCTAGAAAGATTTTTGATAAAAAGAGTTGTTCTAACCCAGCTATCCTCCTCAACAGAAACAACTTCTGCTCTATATGTTTGGTCATTCTTATTTTTGACGAGCGAATTAATCAATTCTGAGTAAGATTAATTGGGACGTTCAGATTGATGTTTTGCGATTAACACTTGGGTTGGAATTATGACAGATTATGCTGTTTGTTCAATTACAGCCCATCCAAATGGATGTGGGATTAAAAGTAGAAATTATTAGTAAATTCAGATTATTTGTCAATAAGAACTCTCCTTTATAATTCACTTTGTACAATAATAAAAAAAAGAATTACTTTAAACTAAAATGTCATTGTGACATGAATTTGGTCACCACCGGGAGTGATAAAAAAGCTTGAGTCTTTAAACTAACATAACTCATATCCTGATAATTACTATTTACACAACTTCCTATTAACCCGCTTTTATTTCACCTTTCCACATTTTTTTAATGAAACCTGAAAATTTACTAAGAGGTTTGAGTAAAAGGTCCATTAATTAGGCTCAAGTTCTGATAAATTAATTCAATTAATTGATCATCAACATCGGCTTTTAGATATGGAGATAAAGAGATACCTGATGGACTACTAGGCGAAGTCAAGCTGAAATTAAATAAGAATACATAAAATTTAAAATCCCACATTTATAATTAACTTATCTAATTATCATAATATAGATTTTACCCTATTATTATTCCTTTTTCGGTGAAGTCACGGCACAAAATACTTTCACCCAATTGGTGAGTATTGGTAAGTTCTTAAGTTCAATCACTTG